>PNEQ01090423.1:0-22524 GCA_003012365.1 Medauroidea extradentata
TACACATTGGTCACGATATTTTGCAATGAAATGTTTAGATTCAGTAGAGAGCACGACAATGCAAATTACTAACACTAGGTGGCTTAAAGTCGGGCGGGTATTTTTAAATTATATTTTACTAAATTTCTGTAAACACAAAAAGAAATTAGAACACAGTTTACAGAACGCATACACACAATGCTAGGACTGGCGAAACACAAGGAAAGAAGAGTTTCCTAGTTCCCTTGGGGGGTGAAACATTCCCGAGCAGCTCAAGGTCGTTCTACGGGAGTGTGTCATAAACCTGTCAGAGTGAGAGGTGGTGGTGTTGGGGTGTAGCAGGCGGGGGTGAAGGACAATGCATGTTGGAGGACGGATGTGGAAGGGGATGGGGGATTGAAGAGTTCGACCATTGTCCGCTAGGAGCCAGCACAAGGTGATGCCCTAGCGATGGTGGCGATTGCGGTGGTGGATTATCCAAGTTCACCAACACCGTATTAGAAAATTTAACCTAGGCTCGCGACTTCTACCCAGTATATATATTCAAAGGCTGTATAGAGGATACTCCCTCTACCCTATATTTACTCTAAGTTGTTAACCAACACACAAAATCTAGTAGATCGAGTAAGGTTTTCGTAAGCGCCTCGTATGGTTTTGATACTGCGTATAATGAACAGATTTAAATGAAAATTGTTACATGCATTGCATTCGGTTGTGAAGAGAGAACGAGTACGTGAAATACATCTGCTACTGTTACATTTCTTGAGTAAAAAGACCGTGTTTTATATTTGCATAGTGTAAATTTTGTGGTTAAATAATTGTTTATGTAGATAAACTAAGTGAACTAACCTGAAATTACGGCCACTGTTTATTTACGCGTATGTACGTCACTGACGATGTGCAACTTCTTGCTAATAGCAATAAAGCCAACATATTTGCACACAAAATGTTAAATTAATAGCAGAAACTAGCATAAATGTATTCAGTTAGTTCAACAATGATTTCCATACACAAACAGAGATGTCGGTACTCACAGAAACGTTTTTCAAAACGCACTCATGTTCTTAAGTTTTAATTTTATTTCAAAATTTTGTTCTGCAATCAACTTAGACTGAAATAAACACGGCACATCTGCTATTCCATAAACCATTTTACTCTATTGCTTTTCAAACATCGAGTAAATTTCATTGGCTCTTAAGGCGAAACAATGTTTATGGGCTACAGTGACCACTTGTATGACCGTTCAAGCAACAAGGACACAAATACACTGACTTCATGTGTTTGCCTGGCCAGTACGGCATGGCCACCCCCTGATTTAACCAAGTTTTCACCAAACACTATCCTAGCCAATGAGCTATTACTATGAAGCTCGTTGATCCTGCCATTGTAATTGGAACACTCGTCATGTCATAACCACACAATGTAACTACTGAAAGTATCTAAAATTCAGAATCTGAAATTCTCGCATGTCACGTTTAATCTGCAGCTTCTACTCCACCTCCCCGAGGTGGTGTAGAAGTTGAAACACCCAGGGTGCAGAAGTTGTAATCACACCCGTCAGCAGAACTGTTTACTTGCTGCAATTTGAGTACTACACCCCTGGCCCGAACGCCTATTTTCTGTTTGGTTCACGGTCGTAGAAAAACAGGTCTGGACACTCACCTATCCACCAATGTATTTTGCTTGACCTTCTTGTTGTTTGGCTGTAGTTTACCAAGTTACCGAGAATGTCGTACTTTTTGGTGCTGTAATCCGGGCGGTTGGACTCGAACTTCGTACACTTTTTTTCCATTGTTAAATTTATAAAGAAAATAAAGATTGCTGGAGCTTTTTCTTAAATATGTGAGCAAAGAAAGTATTTCATAAATTGATAAAAAAAATTATGTTTTGATAAATTGTTTATCGTAGTGGGAAGGAAGTGGGCGGAGTTTAGTCCGGCCGCCCTAAATACAGCGCCAATAAAACACAATATTCTCGGTAACTTGGTGAACTACAGCCAAACAACAAGGAGGTCAAATTTCCAGGCGAGTGTCCAGTGTTTTTCTACGGCCGTGGTTTGGTTGCAGAAATTGCCAAAGTTGCAGCGTATGAAAAGATGCATGATGTAGTTGTGTTCTGAAATGGAATGGAAGCTAAACATTCATTACTGTAATTTTAAGAAAATACTATTTCTAATTCCACGTAAGATTTGTGATTATTGAAATTTTGATTTTTTTAATGTTATGTAGTGGGAAATTAATACAAGGAGATGGCAAGTGGCAACAGTGACAAAGCATGTGTTGTGTTTTTTATTTATAGGGTCTGCAACGTGAGCATGAGGGACTTTATTTTACTAGAAAGTTTAAATATTTCATAGGGCCTCAACGAAATTATTTGAATTGATAAGTGGTCATGCCCATAACGGTACGCGTACCCATTTAACATTTTGTGTGTAAGTATATGTTTTGGTGTCGTGTACGTTAGGAATTTGTAGGTTAAGAGAAATACTAGCATGGCGCATGAACTCCTGTTTTTTTAATATTCGAAACCGCTAAACATGTTTTTCAAGCCCATCAAAATATCCGATGCGGCCCTTTAAAAATGCTCGATCTATAAAAAAAATCTTCATTCGTTAACCGGAAGCATTCGTTTTTTGCTCACAATTATACCACAAATAAACTTACAGGATCCGTAAATATTAAGAATCACTACTCATCGTGTAATGACCAAACTATTCATTTTAGATGATAATAATAACAACTTCTTGCAGTTGGGCTTTCGCTTGGTGGCAAGCTCACATGCCTCACTCTCCCTCCAGACCTCTCCTGAACAAACCAACCCTGTCAACCCTCACCGGCTCCTCCCTAAGCACATTCCACTCCATCACCGCCCCCACCATCAAAGGCTGCCTACCCCCCTCTGTCCTCCTCCACACCCTCCGGATCTTAACACTTTTGTTCCCTCTCCCTCTGTAATCACCCTTGATTAAATGGGAACCTAACATTCTCTATCCTCCTCTCCCTTCACCACTCTGAACAAGCCTTTCCACCCTTTGCCTGTCCTTCAAAGTACTCCAACCCATTTCCTTAATCATCACTGATGGTCTGTAATTACCTTCATCCTCCTCCCTCCTGCCCTTTCTTTCTCCACCTGCTTGTCACCCATCTAACCGCTCTCCTCTGAAACTTCTCCAGTTCCTGCACCTCCCCTTCCATGTAGGGATCCTATTCTGCTGCTGCATATTCCAGCATCGGGCGTACCATTGAGGTGTATGCCTTTCCCTTCACCCCATCACTGACTCCTTTCAAGACTTTTCCAGCATTCCCAGAGTCTGTCTTCCCTTAGAAACTACTCTCTTCACCTATCCCCTCCACCCAAAATCTTCTTGCAACATCACCCCTAAGTACTTGTATTCTGCTGCCTCTCCTATCTCCTGCTCTCCCCATCTGTATGTCTGCCTGCTCTTTACCCTCTTTTTAGTGGATCTCACTATCTTTGTTTTCTTGACATTAATGTTCATTTTATTTGTTTCTGTCCATCCCAGTACCCGAGTAATGTCTGCCTGCAAGTTGTTTTTCTCACCTACTTAATATAGACATATAGTTTATTAATGAAAAATGTTACTATAGGCGATTCGGGATAAAGTGTGCACTCTAAAGAGCCCTGATTAATTTCTATTTTCCGCCAGTTTATATCATTCCGCTGCATGTATACGTAAACATTTCCACGTGTTTTTATTTACATAGGCTTGTACAACATTTACATTTACATTACACTGCTGCGATAAACGTTATCTATAATTCTACTCATTAAATGAACGGGTGCTGTGTATATGCTATACTCAATTGTAATCTTAGTTATAAATAGCTGTGATTGGAATTTGTTGATTTGTGGACATACGCCATTGCTCATGTTTTGTTAACCAAACATGTATTGAAAGACAAAGTGACAAAATACAAATAAAATATACAAAAGACACAGAAAACGTAAGCAAAACAATCCCAGAGAAACATGGTCAGTTTTTTTTATAAATTAATTATATATTTCAGCAAGAATTCTAAAGATTGAATTCAGTCAATGTTTGATAACACCCCAACACAAAAGACAGACACAAATAAAAACCAGATTCCCAATATGAGAAAAGATGGAAAAAAATAGTGGACAGTGTACAACAAATAAAAAACAAGAGGTAACTTTAACACAAGTTAAAATCAACGAAAAAATGCAAAATTTCGGGGATTGAGATCTATCCCTGTTTAGGTTGAGACACATTTGGTCGGAACACCTAGATGCGAATGAAGTTTGCTAGAAAATTGGGGCTTATATAGCCTGGTTGGTCTCAAAGTTGCTCGGCCAATAGTAGCAAAGCTTGTGTGATTGGCTGGGCTCCCCCGGCCAATGAAAGCTGGCTGAGCACCTTGTGTTATCTCTTGTGTTTTATTTGTTGTACACTGCTATTTTTTTCCATCTTTTCTCATATTGGGAATCTGGTTTTACTTTGTGTCTGTCTTTTGTGTTGGGGTGTTATCAAACTATTGACTAAATTCAATCTTTAGAATTCTTGCTGAAATATATAATATAATAAAAAAAACTAAGTTCATCTGGGATTGTTTTGCTTACGTTTTCTGTGTAGTTTGTGTAATTTTATTTGTATTTTGTCACTTTGTCTTTCAATACAATTGTAAACTCCCATTGCAATTAATATTTAAAAATCTCAAATACCTGCGAGTTAACATTTTATAACACTGTTCTCTCTGCATTGACTCATAATTGGTTACGACACACACTTTTGCCGTTACTCATCTTGTAAACGCATGCATAGTATATTAATTTGTAATTCAAAACTGCCACTATAAATACAAATGACACACGCAGTTCAAGAATTAAAATTCCGTTCAGCATACTGCCACGAATGACGTGACGCAATTAACAGAAATAATAAATTAGACTTATTTTCTTAATGTGTGAAACACAAAAAAAATGCTATTTCTAATTCCGTATGCTCAAGCTGGCAATGATAATACAACAGATTACTAATGACTTGACATCATTTAGCAATGATATTCATAAACAATTACTTCTAATACATTTGAATGTGTTCATCAGAAACCCATATTTACTACACAACGGACAGACACCCTCATGACTCAACTCGCTTTCCAGCGAGCGAAGCGGTGGAAACCTACTGGTGCCACCTGTCGGTAGAATTTTGAACTACCTCTGTGGCGCGTGTGTTTGCGGCAATGTGTCGACGACCATTTTGAATTCAGCGGGCGGTTTCATCACTTTGTGGTGTTGCTAATCGCTACCAACCATACAAACAATAATGTAACTATTGTTAATGTTGACTAATATACAGACTCTGCTAGTGTTTTTTTTCTAAGATTGAATCTTTAGTGCTCACTTATTCCGAATGACCTATAGTGATGTTATAAGTAGTTGTACGTAAAAAAATTTGCTAGGTTATGTTAGGTTAGTTTTAGTTAGATTAGGTTGGGTTAAGTTAGGTAACCTAACTTAATGTTAGGTCATGTCAGGTAACCTAACCTTATGTAACCTAATCTAACTTAATGTAAAACATAGGTAGAGGCTGCTAGGCTATCAGTAGTACAGAAGACAGAAGTACAAGTACTCACGTTTTAGTACTTGACAGATACAGACAAAAATAGGACAAGACATGATCGTGATGCGCGCTTCCGCGATTGTGTAGTCCTATTTTTGTGTGTATCTGTCAAGTACTAAAACGTGAGTACTCGTGCTTCTGTCTTTTGTACGTACTAATCTAACTTAAATGTATGTTCCCACGATGTTCCTACCGTATTTTTGTATGTTTCTATTATATGTTGCTACTGTATGTTTGCCTTGTATATTTTTACTGTATTTCTTAGGCCTACTATGTGTCTTATATTCTGCTATTAGTACCCACAATTGGTACATGGTAATTTAATGTGTTTCAGATTGTAATTTTCACATTGTTATGTACATTTTCCTGATGTAGAACTTGTATTTGGTACTGTGTTAATTATCTGTAAACATTCTGTTCCTTATAATTTTACGTTTTGTGTCGTTCCTAGTAAAGAGTCTAGACAACTCATTGGAACATGTGAAAAAAATGAAATTAATAAATAAAAAACTTACCTTACAAAAAAAATTTACGCAGGACTACTTAGACATCACTTGAAACATTTTTCATTAATAAACAAATCTATAAAATCAATAGTTTGGCCAGTATACGATGAGTAGTGATTCTTAATATTATTTACCCAAATTTTTTTTTATTTACCTAGGACTACTTAGAATATCAATACGTAGAAACATTTTACATAATTAAACTGTGTCTAAAATTAATAGTTTGTGATTCTTAATATTTACTGAAACATGATATTCGGCTACCTCAAAATGGGTTAAATAGGCCCTACACTAATATAAACATGCATTGGAGGCTACTAATCTTGATGCCATACTTCCAAAGAATAAAATTATATGGTGACCACTTTTAAGTCCATAGGAATATGCATTAGGCCTACGACATCATGCCAGTTTAGTGACTTGCACCATACCTACTACTTAAAGTATCTAAAGGATCTAGAGACGAACTTTAAAGTTTCAGGCCTATAACAATTATACCGATACTATCCAAAGTATATGAAAAATTAGTGTTATACAAACAATTAATTTACTATTTGGAAAAAAAAATTATTATCTAATAAGACAGTTTGGTTTTAGAAAAAAAAACCATAGTACTATAGATGCTGTACAGCAAGTAATAAATGATTGTGTCTTGATGGGCTTGAATCTAATATGTCAGTGATTTTTAGATCTTTTGATTTGTCTAAAAGCATTTGATATAGTTGAACATGATGTTTTAATTCATAAATTATCTGTCTATGGTATGCATGAACTTACACTCAATTTGTTTAAATCTTACTTGGAAAATAGACATCAGACAGTTTATCTTAATGGTAAATTCTCATCTATTTTACCTGTAAGGTTGTGGCGTACATTAGGGTTCTATCCTGGGACCCATTCTTTTTATTTTGTATATTAATGATTTACCATCTGTATTATTCTCTAATGGTGTTCATAGTTATATTTTTGCGGACGACTTAGGTTTGAGTATCTGCAGAAACAATAATTATGAAATTAATAATGATGATCTTTCTGAACAAACTAAAATTATGGATTGGTGTGCTGCAATAAGCTTTGTATTAATGCTGATAAAACATCTGATATTCATATCAATGTAAGTGCTTCCAGAGATAATGTTAAATCCTCTCATTGTAAACCCTTATTTACTGGTTTAAATATTTTGACTTTGTCATTATTAGCCTATATCTATTGAAACTTTTAGTATTTATTAAATGTAATTTATGTTGTATACATGATAATACCACCATTCATACCTCTAATACTAGAAATAAACATAATTTATGTATGAAAAGATGTAAGCTTACCTTTGAAGAAATTCAAGTCCAGGATTAAAAAATTTTTACGCTGTAGGCCTAAGTGTCTTTATAATGTTGAGGAATTTTATAGTGTGGATTTAAGGGATTTATAGTTCCATTTTGTTGTTTTGTAATAGTTTTATTTTCTTTTTATGACATATGTCTTAACATTTTGTAGTGTTTGTATGACAAAGTATATCAGTATCAATATCAATATGCACTGCATTGCATATGCCAGTCAGTGGCACCCTTACCGTAGCACACTGATTTTGTGCCTCACGTAAACACAGACTATCTAGGGAGCTACCGCAAAAGTGGATATTATTCTTTATGTGCATTCCAGTGATGCCCACATAGCTTCTCTGTTTTTGGCAGATAAAAAAGCCTCGCATGAGGAATTCTTGTAAGGAACACTTTTCTGTATGATACATTATGACTGTTAAATTTGCTGACCAAAGGGCATTTACCAGGCTTCATGCCCTTGAAAGTTCATCACAGATGTGACTAGATAATACCTCTTTTTGAATTCACGGCGAGGGTACATATGCTCCCTAGACTGCCCTTCAGGTAATGGCATGAGCCATCTGATCTTCTCGAGCCTCATATATCATAATTCACAAGCTACACATTACTTCATGAAGGGAAGAAGGACTTATAAAACGGAAAGAGCTTAGAGGCAAGTGATCAGGGGCACGTTGCACTGAAACTGAAAACACCCTCTAGTTAATGATGTGCTTGAGAAGGTTTTAAAAATTGGCTTTTCCTCAGAACACATTTGCAACTATTCAAGGCTAGACGTTACATCTTATTTTAAAATTAATTGTTTAGTTTCTGCATCTACCTTATCGTTACTTGATGTATAATGAGACAGCCGGTGCAAAAAATTGATAAAAGTAGATTGTTAGTTACAGTACCTGTCAAAAGTTTAAGAACGCTTGTAAAATAATGAAACCGCATATAGAACCAGAACTTTTTCCACAGTATCCATTATAATTCTTTTGTAACTTTTTACACATATGTGACAGGAATCCCCACAGTTGCAATGGGAATGCTAAGTAAAGTTTACTGTAACAGTTGTGAATTTAGTAAAATGTTACTGCGTCGACAAAATTACAGTACGTCTACTACATTTTGCGACATAAATGAAAGTGTGTCTTAGTGAAGTTATAATCATTTATAATTTTTCATTGGTGTAGCAAAGTGTATTTGTCATCTGGTAACACCAAACAGGTTCCGAAGAAATACTACTGGCAGATAACATTCATATTTTTTATCCATATGAAAAATGTAAAAAAGTGCACTTTTTTTTACGAACGTAATTTTCAAAAATTACAACTTAACTATTGAGTGAGCTACTCGAGTCTTCTTGTTTCTTACATGTAATTCAACTTCTACTCAAACTAGTTGTTAACATTTGATGCACTTGTGATGTCAGTACAGTTCATGTAATAAATTTATTTAAAAACAACCAAAAGTGTTTTCCTGATTGATAAAAGATGCAAATACAGTATGTCCGCAATTGTTTGGAATTTTTATTGCAGTTCCAAAATATACCTTGCTACCTCAATGAAAAATTAAACGTGGTTATGACTACTAGAGGATAAAACACATTTTTTTTATAGCCTATTATAAAATAATGGTAATTGTGGTGTTGTTGCAACATCTTTCAAAATACATACAGTAACAATTTAACTGTGCTACATTCTGATACTGCTGGTGAGCACTGATTGTCTGTCAGTGTTCGTCAGCAATAACAGAACCCCATCAGTAATAATTTTGTCAATGTTAGTGATTTGTAAGTTTTGGAACGACTGACATTGATGAACATGTAGATAAAAGAAAATAATGCATGAATACGAATTTAACTAGCAAACACAGATAGAAGTTACAGAAAAATTGGTGCGGTTCTTTCTGCAGTAGTTGAGCTCCTATATGGTATTTGGGTATTTGATTGTTTCACAGAATGGTCTTAAACTTTTGACCGGTACTATATAAGTTACTTGATGTTAAATAAAATTGTAAAAATTGCAGTTGGTTGCATTAGGGATAAAAGACCAAGACTATATTTCTTGGTTCTGTATTATTTCAGGGTGCAAGTACAATGACGAGTGTGATACTTGGTGCTGGTATCAGTGGATTATCAGCTGCCCATTACTTGGTAAAAACAGGGCAGAAGGCAGTGGTAATTGAAGGAACTGCAAGCTTGGGCGGGTGGATTAAATCTGTTCTGCAAAATGACATTGTGTTTGAACGAGGTCCACATACTGTACGTGTTGCAGGAGATGGTGGACCAAACACGCTAGCGCTTGTTGAAGATTTGGGTCTGGCAGACAGAGTAAGTGCAATAAAAAGTGATCATCCTGCAGTGAAGAACAGAATGATATATGTAAATAAAAATCTTCACACTATACCATCCAACATCCCATCTCTTTTAACAACTAGGCCACCATTCTCGAAGCCAATAGTAGCTGCTGTCTTACAGGACTTGAAGACCCCTGCAAAAGTTTGTGAGGATGAAAGCATTTACGAATTTGTTGAGCGGCGCTTAGGTAAAGAAATAGCAGACTATTTAATCACAGCAATGATTCGTGGGATTTGTGCTGGGGATGGCAAAGAAATAAGTGTTAAATTTTTAATGAAATCTTTGCACGAGGCTGAACAAAATCATGGTTCCATTGTGAAAGGAATGTTGAAAAACATGTTGAAGAAAACAGAGAATTCTAGACTCCCAGGAACTGATAGTTCCCTGTACAAAAAGGCCAAGAATGAAAAATGGAGTATTTGGTCTTTGTCTGGAGGTTTAGAAGTTCTGCCCAGAACACTTGCGTCATCTATTCAGACTCTGGGAGGAGAAATTAATTTTAATGCACCATGTACAGAAATTAGTTTTAATTCTGGCAAAGCTATTGTGAAAACCAAGTCTTGTACATACGAGGCCGATCATGTGTTCAGCTCCTTGCCTGCTTGTAAACTGGCCCCTCTACTGGAGGCCCAACACCCTGCACTTTCCAGAGAGCTGGCGAGTATCCCTACAGTGTCTGTAGCCGTGGTGAACCTGCAGTATGAGGGCAGATTGCTCCATCAAGAGGCATTTGGCTTCTTGGTGCCATCCACAGAGAACCTGCCACTTCTTGGTGTCATATTTGATAGTGTTTGTTTTCCTAGCGGCAACAGTACTGTGCTAACCGTCATGATGGGAGGCAGATGGTTCTCAGAGTCCCTGGGAGCAGATCCATCTCCTCAGCAACTCCTTAACATGGCTGTGGACTATGTCAAGGACATCTTGAAAATAACCCCACAACCCCGGTCACATGTCGTGTCTGTATTGAGAGACTGCATCCCCCAGTACGTTGTTGGCCACCACAGCAGGGTGGCTAGAATCAAGCAGTATATTGCTGAAAAACAATTGCCACTTTCTCTTATTGGTTCCTCTTTTGATGGTGTGGGAGTGAATGATGTAATACTGTGTGCAAAGAGAGCAGTGGATAATATTCAGCTGAGGTAGATTTATACATAAAAATTTCTGCCAACAGTATGCCTGCCTAGTCATTTTCGAGAGGTTAGGTGTTTAACGAAAGTCCAAGCGCGACTGTATTTCTAAAGCCATTGGTTATTTTTGCATCTGTAATATACATACATATAGACTTATCTCATGTAGCTAAGTATTCCATATTTTGACAGTTCACTTCTTAGAAGTGTTTCTGGGAACAGGATTGTGGAGACCATGCATTTCCAGGAAGTCAGGCAGGCCTAGGTTTAATGCTCCAAACAATGAAACTGCTGGGCACATTTCTCTGAAGACAAAATATGGAAATGCTACATGAGACAGGCTGTACATACACTATATGCACATGCTTCAGTTCTAGTGCACATTACCGTACCTGAAAATTGGAGCAATTAGTGTAGGCTAGTCCTATTTCACATGTGTATCTGTATTGAGTGCTTTGGAAAATCAATTCATTTTCAGGGCTGAAACATGTTATTTGCAGCTTTCACTTAGTTGAATGAAATCTTTCAATAGGTACCGGTAGTCATTAAAAATATTAGCCATCAATATTTGTTTGAAAAAAATATTACTTATCATTATTTTCCCATACATATTTAGAAATTTTCAGTTAATTAATGTTACAATACAACCCGAATAATCCAACTGAAATGCTTGCTACATTTTTATTGGTTCAACAACAACCTGAAGGCATTTCCTGTTGGATAAACCTTGACAAAACCTCTGGTGTCTTTGTCTAAAAAATCAGTTAGGCTACCTATACCAGTAGGCCTGCTATACGTGTCTAATGACTTGGTGATTGGTTCACCTCCCTATGTACCAACTAACAGTAGGCCTAGCTGTATACAAACTGTTACAAAAATATTGATGCAGTTTGCCATGCAAACTTCATAACTACATAAAACTTAGTAAAGAATTGTCCAGTTATACATATCAGAATTATCTTTGAAGATGAACAACACCGTCATATGGTCAAAATACTGTAGGTTATAAAGTCTTGTGAGACACTTATGCGAACACTCTGCTTGTGACACTGTTTCAGTGTTACTTAAATACTAAACACTTAAGTTAATTCAAGTTGTAAAATATTTCTAAGTTACATACCAAAACTCATTGTGAGACTAATGAAATGTCTGCCATAAACTAAATATATTCTGATTGATGTAAGATGTGAAAGTAAAATTTAATCAATTTTAAGGCATTATTTGAAATAGCTACTTCATTACTGCAGCATATTGAGTGTACAGACAATAGTTTGTCGTTCCAGTGTTTGAGCCAGCTCAAAAGACATTGCTTTCGTCCATTACTTTTATTGTAATTTTCACATTAATCGCTTTCGTTGTTGAAAATCACATCTTTTTGCCCTTACTAACTTGTGTTAAGGTACACATGTATTACATAATGTGTTCATATTTGACATTATTCATTGTGACTGAAATATATATTCAAAATTTTTTTCAAATGTGCTTCTTGTAACTTTACTTTTCACGAAATTAATATTAGGAATATTTTAATAGTTATAAACATGTTCACAGTAAAAATTACAAAAAAAAAAATTTCCGTATGAACTTATGAATTATGGCTATAAGGTAGCAGCGATGGAAATGCATAATATAGCCTAATATCAGGAGCTGTGAGCGTGTTCCGAGAAAACAAATCAGGCTGACAATCTTATCTCCCGTGTTTTGCGCGTTTATTTAACGACATCCACAGCTGCTGGTGTGTGTTGACACACTCTCATGTATATATGTATGTACCACATGTCTGTGATTAGTGGGTAGAACCCAAAGTTGCCGAGAATTGAAAACATGCGAACACTGACCATGAAGCAGAGCTGCAAGTGTGCAAGTAAGACAACACAGTGTTGCGAAAATTCAGGGTCCCTACTTATGCTTTTTTGTAGCTTGGATAATTGGTAGTATCAGGAAAATTGTTTTTGATAGTTACTGTTGTAAGCCAGTCTTGTTTATTTTCATCTGGCCCACATTCTTCTATCTATAAGTCTATTTCTTGAAGATGAGCCTGTTCTTTGAAGTCTAGTGCATAGTCATTTTTACAGTTAGTTCTCAGTGGGTGGAAACTTGTTTGTCATCATAAGCTGTACTGGTTATTTTCCTTCATAATAGAATTTAACTAACAAGGAATGACATACTCTGGAATCATAACCTCTTGTTGCAGCTATTAATTTATGTTCACAATGATAGTCATAATGTTCACTATGTATGTAAGTTATATCTTTTGCTCATTTTTGTTTATAAAAATATTGTAACCTGATATTTTTTCATTACGCCAGTTACACAACCATTATGACACTTGAGTTTTATTATGTTTATCTCACCATTATATCATTCATGAACCCCAGATTATTTTCTAACACGCTTAATGCGTAGGTATATGAAAAGCATGTTACTGTGCTCAAAGAATGGAAATAAACATAGAAAAACTGAAATTGGTTTCTTCTCGTGGATTTGACAGATGGTCTTAAGTTGTTCTCTTGTAGCTTTTTGTTAGTTTATATCCCGAAGTGGCTGTAACACCTTGATGTGATCAGGGCACAGATTTGCCCTGATGGTCATTTCTGCTGTGTTATTGCATTCAGCGTATATCACGTACAGTACCTGTATGTTGCATCCTTTACTGACACATAAATTGTTCTTGTAGTCTTCGTTATGTCTGGTTTTGGTATGTTCAGCCCTTAACTTAAACGACCCTGATGAAGTCTATAGATGTAAAGGCAAGCATTTGTATGGGCAATTACTAGATTAAATTACACGAACAATTCTCGTGTGATGAGGCACTCAAGTGCAGAAAGCTGCTGCTACAAGGCGTGCTGACGTCTGAAGAGAAACAAAAGCTAACACAACTGGACAAACTAAGTAATTGCGTTTGAAATTTCCTGGTCATGAAACTGTGGAAATGATGGCTGACTAACCATGGGTCAAACTAAAATTCTTAAAAGTCAGTTATAAATAAAAGTGTGAAAGTCTTAAAACAGTTGTGCAGGACTTTCCAACACGTCCTGCTGCTTCGGAACACTGCCGTTGATGGCAGAAGGCTATGCTCGTCTAGCAGCTGGTGCATGCCAAAATCAATAAAATTATGAATTATAATGATTTAAAATGAACCCTACCATTTTTTGTCATGAATATTAAATTTAATCTAAACACCAGCACGTGTAACATTAATACTTAAATTTTGTAATTTTTATACATTAATTTGTTTTTTACTATTTTTCTGCCTAGTCTGTTTCCTGTTATGAATTACATTATTGATTTATAACACTGAGATAGTGTTTGGGGGGGGGGGGGGGTGGCTAGTGGCATGATAAGTCTGTCTTATTTTTGAAGGCTGCAAAGTTGCAAGTGTTCCAGACAAATGCCACTAATTAATTTGGTGCACTGTTGTTGTGTTGTATTTTTTAATCGACACTCATTTTTCTGGGATTTTTGAGACTTTGAATTTCACTTCACAGCACTGGCACATACGGGAAATTAGCTTCTGATGTGCCCTGGAGAAGGTACACGAATTACAACAGAATGGAGCAGTTTATTAAATATATTCAATGTGCTTCAGTTCATGAATGTGGGAGGCATGCTTGACTCATACAGTACCAGAAGTATAGTAAGGTATTCCCTTATATCTGCTTGCTGTGTCACTTTCTGAAACAATATTGGCGTTTGGACTCGACAGTCATGGAGAAGCTAATGAATCAACCTGTGTTTTATATTGCTGTGATTGATATTATACCTGTATTGGAATTGATGTAAATTTGTCTGTGCTGACTTTTATTTTGTTGTTTATAGAGGTTTATTTTTGCTTAAATTCATGTTATACAAACATTTTTTGTTCCGGGCTAGTCACAAAAGCTTATTTGCCCAGCAATTCTATGTATAAGTGCCTTACAAAAACTTCAATTTTTGTTTATATAGCAGTATTTTTTTCCTTGAAATTACGCTATTAAGTGCTGTGATATAAATAACTGTTTAATAATGATACAGTACATATAGTTATTGTTAATTACTGTACATGTTTGATTTATTTGGTGCACAATGCTTTTATAGTAATGTATGCCCTAAACTTTGAGCTGATGTGATACGAACATTAGAGGTAAACTTGAAACCAAAATTTGTTATCTTGTTGAGTGCTTGAAATATGTAAATTAAATAAACTTTTTCTGCTGTGGGGGAAAAATAGTTCAATCCATACAGTGAAAATATAAATAATTTTTATGACTATATATATTTTTATTTTTGTTTATTTAAAAAGAGACTATGTACAAAGTACCTATTTACAGAGTCATTTAATTCCCAGTTTGACAAAAGTCGTTGAAATTTAGCAATTTTTATGTTTGACTGTAGTTGAATGCCACATTTAAAGAGTTAAGAAATATATGTAGTATTGCCTTATAGCAACGTTTGCCAATCATTATAAAAAAAATAGTCGCACTAATGTTTTAGGTATGTTGGTGGACAACAGCTCTGCCACATGAAAGGAAATTATTTTTTGAACAATATTTACAGATAACAGTCTTGTATCAGCTAAGAAGTGTTCCTATAACCATGTAGTTTAATGTAAAACTCTATGTTTTTATTTTAAAACCATTTTAACTATACAATTTTGTAGTCTTTCTTCAGCCCTTAGAATTTGCTTCAGAGGTCAGATGTTGTAAGTAAGCCACCTTTCATGTACATTATGTAATGACTCATAATATAGTTGGTTAAGTTGGGTATATGTTATGTCTTAGCTGGCATAAAAATTATGCATAAGAATTGTGTAATGAAAAGTTTATAAAGCAGATTGTGTGATAATCTGCTAATAATATATCAAAGAAGATATTTTTGTAAATTAGGTGTAGGTTTTTTATACTTTTATTTTACTAAAATATATTTTCGTAATGTATGATGCAGTTATTTTAAAACATGTGCCAAATACTCCTACCTGAATTATTATATGCAAGTGACATTATTATGCCTGTATTATCTAAAGCAAACATTTATAGTGATTTAGAATTATCATGTCACTATACTATCCAAAAGTTAAATGTAACTTTCTAGCCTATGTGAAGACTTTATGTAAAATTAAAAAACTTCACCTATTCAATTAATATGAAAATGCAGTTAAAGAAGTGCAGCACAAGGTGAATTTTTAAAATTACAAAATACATTTACAAGCATTTTGTGCGTACTCCATTGCGAGTGTAGCAGTTGCTGCCTACATGTCAGATATTGTATTGTTGCCACAGTGGATTTTATTATAAACGGTGATTTTTTTTTTTGTAGTGGAGCTGAACATTTTGTTAACAACCAAGTTTCTTTAGGGATAATAGGAAACTGGAAAGGAATCGGCCATGGTCTTTTGTTAAGGATCCATTCTGGCATTCGCTTGGGTATTTTTATTGTTTTCAAAGAAGTAATTACACATGCACAAAACAATACACATAACCTTCATAGAACACTTTAATGATAAACTGTTTTTGATAACGCAAAAATATTTATTGGGTGCACTTGGTTGCCTGCCAAGTAACCAACTCGCGTTGCAAGGCTGGTCATACGAGACAGTTGTGCGCGCATCGTTCACGAAGCACCGCTAACATGTGTGTCAGAGTGGCATTGCACTGTTGGTGCGCAACATGGAGATACAGATATGCATCTCATGTTCTCGTCTGTGGACATACGGTTATGCGATACTGGAACATTTACAGCAAACAGATATGACGCTGGTGTGAAATGCAACATAAGAACAGCCAGGTTTGAGGAGAAAATGTTAAAATGCCTTGCCGATTCGCCATCAAGTAGCACACATGGAATTGCTCGCACAATGCATTCGAGCCACCAAAGTGTGTGGAGGGTTATGCATGAACAACAGCTACACCCGTTTCATCACAAAAAGGAGCAAGCATTACAACCAGTTGATTTTCAGGCACATTTGTTAAGCTATGGATAGGCAGAGGCGGACCTGTGAGGTGGCCACCACGCTCCCCAGACCTGACACAGTGTGACTTATTTCTGTGGGGTCATCTCAAGACATTGGTATACAACACGGTAGATGAACTTCACGCCTGCATTACTGATGCTTGTAATTACCATACACTTGTTTGATCACATAAGATACTCAATTGTGTATCACTTTCAGTTGTGTATAGAAGTAGGTGGTCGCCACTTTGAACAGTTATTGTAAAATACTACACACATGGATTATTTGCAATGCCTGTTCTCGTACAGTTACCATCTACGGTTTTCCCTTTTGGATTACAAATAACCGAAGAGCTGTTATGAACATATTACTGTCCTGTCACCTAACTTGAATTCAAACACAACTAATCCTTGGTCGTACACAATCAGCTTTGCAATGCGGGTTGCTTACACGGCAGACAACCAAGTGACCCATAAAATCTTTTTATCAAATGGTCTTCCATGAAGGTTATGTGCATTGTTTTGTGTATGTGTAATTACTTCTTTGAAAATAATAAAATATATCCAAGCGAATGCCGGAATGTATCCTTAACAAATACCATGGCAGATTCCTTTCCAGTTTCCTAGTATCTCTAATGAACTTGGTTGTCAACAAAACGTTCAGCTCCACTACAAAAAAAAAAGTTCGCCATTTACATAAAATGCACTGTGGCAACAATACAATATGTAGCATGTCAGCAACAACTGCTACACTCGCAATGGAGTACACACAGAATGCTTGTAAATGCATATTGTAATCAGAAAATGCACCTTGTGCTGCAGTTCTTTAAAAACGTGTCTCAAATTTAAGTCAAGGAAACCGCAACAAATAAAACTTGAATACTATAGCTCCATACACACCTGTGCCCAGCATATACCTTCATCTCTGGCGCTTCAGGTGTGACTATATGTAACAAGCAACAGAAGTTCGGGTGCCTACGATGCTATAATCGCTTAGTACAGGTTGCAGTGCTCACCTCATGCAGTGTATTGCAGCCACAGACTATTTGTATGATTTTTTCTCTCGTAAACGGTGTGTTCTAGCAACTTGCAACAAGACTAACTTTTTTTGTTTCTTAGGATGTACTGTTCAGAAAGGCAACATAAAATGTTCACAAAACCGAACGGCATAAAAGTTGTCAGTGAGGGTGGCCACCCCTGTTATTTTCATGAACAGGAGTGTTTTAAAGTGTGGTTTCTTCACGGGTTAAAGATCTCAATAACACTACCTAACCATTGTGTGCAGAATTGTAATTTATCTCCAACATGGTTTATGATATTCTGCCAAAAACCAATTTTAAAATTGATTTTCAAGGATTAATATCTCCCTTAAAAATAGTGGTAGGCAAAAATTGCTTTATGTAACTATACCTCATTTTTTATAAAGAATCACAATCTCACCATTTCTTCCTGTAGTTCAGGAACATACTGTATATCTCTTGTAACAAGTTTTCAAATTCCTTTTGCAAAGAATAGCGGCACCAATGTCAACCACCTTTTTGAAACTGAAAACCTCGCCAAGCAAATCAACACAAAAGGCACGGCATGCTCTGTAATGGAGTGGTTTTTGTTCAGTGACAGTATTCTGTCACGTGGTGAAACACAGAATTGTGAAATTTGGCTGGGAGGAGTCTCGGACTAACACATTGACGGTACGTACAGTACATACAGTGACGAAAAGTTAACTGGTGAGGGAAACAAATCCTTAAGTACTGTACATACTTGCTTTTTAACCACAGCAGATTTTACTATGTTTTAAAAACAACAGACAAAAACACTACAGCCACTAATCATTAAGACTTTATTGTGTATTTTAGGGAAATTCATATTACAAACTTAAAGGGTAATAGAGGGGAGTGAGTAGACAATATTTTGAACAGAAAGCTATGTCCAGAAACTTGCCGTTTCCGTGCTACAATACAATCATGTGTGTCGGATGTGCCGGTGTTGTTTTGCAAGTATGACAGCGGAGCACCATGTCAAATGAGGTGTGACGTAAGGTATTAAGTGACATTTGACTCATTACAGAAGAAAGTCAAATTTGTTTGTGTACTTGTTGACGAGTCCTGCTCAATGTAGTGCAGTACAGCCTCTTCCAATTCAGGGGTGCGGCATCTTTTTGGAATACCAAAGTCCCTCCTCTCGACAGTGAAGGTACCTAGCTCTTGGAGCCGTTGCACAATTCTGGCAAAAAAAGGTATGTGGCAGAGTAGTGCGTTGTGGATATAGCTCTTGATATTGACGAGCTGCTCTTCCATTCTCTTCCGCTGTACCATATACCATCATCATGTCCGTATATTCTGCAAACGTGTACTGAACCATATTGATCGGAGACACACAGATACGTGAATGGGATTCCAGACATGATACCACAGCAGGGTAAATGTCACATGCCATCAGGTGATCCTCTGCCGTCCTATCCAGTTGCAAAACAACACTGGCACATCCGACACATTGTAATGGCCGTAGCATGGAAACACTATGTTTCCGGATGTGGCTTCCTATTAAATATATTGTCTACTCAGTCCTCTCTCTAGACTAGGCTTAAAAATTTGTAATATGAATTTTCTAACACACTATATTTGCACATATTTTGCAAAAAAATATGTAGCCGTAGAATTATAATACTGTACTTTAAATTGTGAAACAAAATATTATAAAAGATACACATAATCTGCATTTAACTCATACATGGCTTAAAACACAAACTGGTTTGGCACTACACAGATTTTAATCGGAAATTTCATCAGGGTTCTCACAGAAATATGAAAATGGATTTCCCTGATTTTCCGTGACCATAATCAATACACTTATACCAACACATTTATGTAATAGGTTTTTTTTTTTTGCAGCCTCCACCATTCTCATAGCTGCCCATCACACTCCTGTTAAGCAAAAAAAATATATTTTTAAATTATAAAAACAAACAAAATATTTGTATAACCACATGAAAATGCAAATTATTGAATGAGAATACATGCTAAAAATAATAACATCCCACAATAACAGTATCATACAACTTAACACACACATATTTGTTATAAATCTATAAATACTTCATAGTTGTGGCATTTAATGTGCACTTCAAGGTTGCCCTTCATGTAGGCAATGCCCTTAAGTAAATCAATAATATGTAAGATATATTCAAGATAGAGCAGGAGAAAGAGAGAAAAATCTGATAGATGAACAACGAAACGAAGCCTCCGCAGAAGAAAAGAAGTGAAGGGCTGTGGAGAGACAGTTTAATGTCATACCCAGGACATATTCACTGACTTTCTGGTATATTAGCACAATTTTCCCTGACTCATGGGGTTCCAAAGCATGTTTCCCTGACTTTCCAGGTCTGTGGGAACTCTGTTCACGAGTGAAAACAGCTGATTTATGGGCGATGCAGTAGGAACAAAACAGCACTGGGGTGAAAATAAACATACCAGCATTTCACTTATAGAGCATTAAAAGTGTTCCCTGCATTGGTAACCATCAGCCTATTAGCATAAGGCGCAGGATTGGTGCCAAAGTTGTATTTTTTCCTTCATTAAAGAAGTGTATGAATGAATTTTCACATAGATACAGTAGAACCCCTATTTAACGAAATGCCTCGGAACCCGAAAATATTTACTCTAAATCAATGTTTAGTTAAATCCAACTTTATAATTCCCCCCCCCCCCCAAAAAAAAAAATTAAATCTCTGGGCATGTTTTGTCAGAAATGGGGGTAATTTTAAGAAAGTATGATAGCCCACAACAGTCGCATACCACAATTACCATCAATATAGGTAAGCCGCGGCCGTAAAACAAACATTCAGCGAAAAAAACTTAAAAACTGACAGTGTAACACTCGTTGAGCGTGCGCCCGGTGAGTTAGGCCGTCCGCTCGCAAGCATCAACACGTAAGAAGTGATGATAAACACCACCGAGTCGTCTTTCTTTCTGTCTCTCTCCCGCTCCTCCAAGAAAATTTTGAAAATTTCTATTTAAAAAAGAAAAAAAAAGTAAAGCAATAAAAAACTGAAGTAAATGTTGGCGAGATAACTGTAAAATTGCACTTGAGCGCTTTTCAGCATCTACGAAAAATATTATTTACGTTAATAAATTTGTTGTAAAAAGTCCGCAATAATAATATAATAACGTATTTCTTTTTATAGACACACTGGTTTCATTGCGGGATGTGACAGAAAATAATCGTGCTGGACACCACTGCATTCTGACGGAGACGCGAAGTACTATCTGTGAATTAGTACCATGCTGTCCACCGCCGCACGTTCACTTGTCAGCTGCGAGGATGAGGATCTGGGCTTGCATTTGTTACGCAACACAGCGTCGCTCGGCCATGCGCGCAGCCGAAAATCACTCCCGTGGCCGAAGTTTTCAACGAATTTTAATAATTTTTTTTTTGTTTCTCGACAGATGGTTTAACACTATGTACGGATAAAAATTAATATACTGCAGCCAGTAAACGTATTTTTAATAGACTTACACAACACTTTATGTTTTATTTTATCAAAGTTTGTTAATTAATAAATTTTTAATTTTTGGTTATCTTTTGATAAGTTTTCTAAAAATCCTTTCGTTAAATCACTGTTTTCGTTATACCTGAGTTAGTTAAATCAGGGCTCTACTGTATTAGCTATAAACGTACAAATTATTGCACCAATAAATCACTTCAAACTTTGCAACCCACATTAGTAAAATTGTCTCATAAAATTATTAAAATTAACTCTACAGTAAATTAATTACTGCACTGATAAGACACTTCAAAACTTGCAGTCCACATTAGCAAAAGTGTCTCACAAAAATATTAAAACTAACCCTACAGTAAATTGTTTCACATTTTGTGTGAAAAAGCAGCAGTTTAACATTGTCGTAAAACAAAAAATTAAATCACTTAACACAACAATGCAGAAATTCTCAATACACAAAACAGTAAAAAATTACAGGAATAATCAGTCATTATAGTTACAGTGTTCACTTTGAATCACATTGGACTCCTTCCTCTTTCTTCATGACACACAAAGGTGTTGTCATAGTGTCAGAGTTTGGAAAGAAAGTAATCACTTGGTCATTTACTTGAGAAGTTCTTCATACCACCTCACACTTCCCATTACATCTCGGCACACTTTTAAGCGGCATTCTTCATTTTCCTCTTTTTTTTTCTGTGAAAACTTGCAATGCCATTTCAATATGTATGTATTTAAAGCAGATGCTATATCTTTCACTGTACTATCTGGCTTCACTTTCAGTGTCACCTGTTTCAGGATTTAATGCAAACTGTTGTAGCTCTTCATTGGTAAGTTCTTCTACATTAGTGTTCAAGACCTCATCAATGCCACCTGTTTATATATTTGTCGAATACTACTACTTTTTTTTTTTAGCATTGTCAAACAATGTCATCTCATACATCTTAAATCATCATCTTCAGATCTCTTAAAATTATGCATGCAGTTGGGCCACAGTTTACCCCAAGTCGAGTTTAGGAACTTTTCAGTGATCTCAGCCCATGCCTTTTCAATGTTCGTGATTGCATTACGGATGTTGAATCCATGCCAGTGTTCGTTGATTTTCAGCTCATTTTTATCACCTGTATATTCAAGGAGCTGTTGAATGTTAGCCATAAATAGTACATCTTGAATGACATATTGATGCCTTGGTACATAGGCTCAAAGATA
>PNEQ01090423.1:22624-48905 GCA_003012365.1 Medauroidea extradentata
GGGGGGGGGGGGGGGGGGGGGCAATTATACAGGTTTTATTATTGGCTCTGAGAATTAGGTACTGACAGATGTTCCATGAAAGTCTTTCCCAGGCTTGTGGGTTGATTGACTTGGTTATCACTAGCTGCTTCATCTTACAATTACCGGTTGCGTTTGCAGTCAGTAATACAACACACTCCCTTTTGCACCCTTGAACCCAGGAACAATCATTTCTTCTTCTGTGATGTAGGTTCTTACTGGTATTTTTTTTTCCAGAATAGCCCAATTTCACCTGCATTGAAAACTTGTTTAGGTGTGTATCCACTTTCTTCAACAATCTTCTCAAGTCTCAAAACAAATTCCTTTAATGCATCTGCATCAGAAATTGCTGCCTCACCTGTCATTTTTATGTTGTTGAAATTGCAACCATATCGGGCCTTGAAACGCTAAAACCACCCATGGCTGGCAATCTTCCTTTGAAGGCAAAGTGCCTTCAACATTCTTTATTTCCTCATTGTACAAAACTAAAGCTTTGCCTTGTATTACGGCTAAATTTATGGGACAATTTCGCTGATACTGTGTTTCAATTCATGTGGCAAGCATCTTCTCCATTGTAAAGGGCACTGGAACTCACCACCATTCCTTATGTTTAGGACATTAAGTTTTAGTGGTAATTATCCTTTCCCTCATATTAAAGTGTAATAGTAGGCATAGTTGTGTAATTTCACTATGTTTTGTAAGTGAGTGGTTTGAGGACCAAGGACATGGACAGAGATAGGTGCTACCTGTAGCTGCAGTGTGGAAATTGAGACATTGGTTTCTACTTATGGATTGCTGGAAGGCAGTCAGTTAGATGTGGTATTTTTGTCATCTTGTTTAGTACCAAATTCATCGGGAGAGAATTTCAAGTAACTTTCATGTTATGGCAATTGGTCGAATAAGCCACCTAATTTCGAGATATTTTGAATAATGTAATTCTTGTTAAATTTCATGCTTCTTAGAGAGATATGAGCTGTTAAGGGATGCGACTTGGTGACGCCGGCACAGCTCTGGCAGTTCAAGGAAGCCTTGCCATAAATGGTAACTTTCAGGATCCTGTGTTGTGATTGGCTGTGAGGTGGTGTGGCCTGTAATGCGCAATGTTCTGAGAACCTGCTGATGAAGTGTGGTTTCCAGGGGAACTATATTCTTGCGCCCTGATCCACTTATTTGTTTAAAAACTGTGTTATCCTGTGTATTTGTCTACATCTTAAATTATGTCCTGGATAATTATAATACTGTTTAAGCAGGTGCGAACTAATCCTGTTGGTTAGCACCAAAATTTGAGCATACAGGCAAGCATAAACTGTACTCCATTTTGTAAGGCAGAGGAATTCGGTCAGGGTGCGGCAGGACGGGCGCAAGGGAAGCGAACGGACGGGCGAGAGGTTAGAAGGGTTTTGACTCGGGACGTCGGCGGGTGCGTTTTGTGGGGCGGCCGAATGGTCATGCCGCACGGGCTGGTCACGGTCATTACCTCTTGATTGACTGAGAGCTGTGGGCACTTTGAGTGCACCATTAGTGTATTTTGATATTTTGGTTTTCTCTGGGAATATAGTTGTTGGAGAGAGAGGTTTTTTTTTGTCTTACTAGAAAGCAGTGGCCGCGAAAACCCGAGTCGGCGATCCGCACGCATCCGGGACTGACTGCACCCTAACACGAGCTTATGTAGTACTTAATGTATCTGGAACGTTGCCCACTGGTATGCCGGTGTTTTTGTAAATGTTAGTCAAATCTCCTATTGTAATTGTGGAAGTTAAACAATAAATCGGCTGGTAGTTGAGAGTCGTGGAAACGCCAGTGCACAGAAGCAACAGAACGTATTTTTATTTGGTGAAAATCCCTCTAACAATCTTGCAATTAGCTCCACTTCGAAGAAAAAAGAACCCTAGGAAATCCCTTGGCAGTGAGGGAAGCGCGGCCCGAGGGCGGGTCGCGTTACACAATTTTCTCCACTGCGTCATTATGTGTATAACTTGTCTTTGTAGCACTGACAGATGACACGTTTAGTAAGCTTTTTATTTTGCCTGTGTTTGTTCTAATTGAACGGACTGTGGTATACGATACAGCTAACGCTTTGCCTATGTCAAAAGTTCTCTCACTTGTATCAAAACATAAAACTTCCATTTTTGTGGATAATGTGACAAGTTATTTTAAATACTAAAGTTTTAAGAGATAAATTCAGTAGTTTTGAAGCCGTCTCATAATGTAAAAATAAATTATTGTGAACTGAGAATTACGTAAACACTTTTGTATGGTAATAAAACAACGCCTTTAAAACTCAGCCCTCAGCCACACAAAACTTATCAGGGTGCTCAGTATCACCAAGAGTTAAGGTATTATCTCTACAGTGGGGAAACTGCCTTATCGTTACATTCTGAAAGGAAAGGTAAATTTTGCACCACAGCATGGGAAGGAAGTAGACCTATTAAACAGCAGTACAAATAAAACGTAAAACATAACATTTTATGTCTACAGGGCATTGGTTAAACTGAAGATATACTGAAAATAGTCAAAATTAAAAATTTAATCAATTTCAAAAAAACATTTATTCCCACAAAAATTTCAGTCTACCACTCTGATTTGGAAATATTGTACCTACGTTAAAATATTTAAACTTCAGCATTGTCATAAACACATTGCCACAGTTAATGCATCAATTTTTTTCGTACCAATTATCATTTTTTTAAACCTAAGTAGTGCGACACTACTGATGTTAATAGCATGAAACTTAAAAAAAAAAAAAAAAAGTTAAATCCATAAAATGTAAATTGCCACAATATGCTATTTGTATAAACAAGTAAGTAACTTTACAAAAAGCAGGGTATGTAACATTATATTTAAACAGTTTATAAAAATTACACAGTCATTGAGTTCTTAATTTTGAGGTATTGGTTACAAAATGTTACACAAAACATTTTGTGAGTTTAAAATCCAGTACTTGTGTAGAGCTGTCTGGTTGCTTAACACTGCTGCTGGAAAATTCAGTTTCTGCATGTGTAAACACCCAACGTTTGCAACAATCTGTTTAAAAACGAACTATTTGCCAACATATTTGACTTCATCAAAAGCTTTCCTGGCTTTCTTCAACTCTTCATTCATTGTGAGAAGGTCTTTCACACGTGCATATTTTCGCTGATCCTTGCGGACCAGGAACACAATGTCCTCAACTTGCACTCTGCCTGTGCGTCCAATTTCCATTGCTTTGTGTGTCTGAAATCAACAAAAGTAATTAAGATATACTTAACTGTTTTTAATTAAATGACACGAGATGATATAAAACCCAATAACAGTGATGTTTCAAATTTTATGAATTCAACATGCGTAACTGTTATGTATGTAGGTTGTGTATATATGGTAGAGTAGGGTAATAGGGTTAGGCGAAGTTAGTATTAGTGAAGTATGGAGACAGTAGTGAGTGAATGGGATGTGAGTGACAGGGCATAATACAAAACGGAAAATCTCTGGGACTTAAAGAAGCATTCTGAGGTCTATATGTAATAGTGGTGGTGTGACGCATCTGTGTCTGCTGTTGTGTGTATCTGGCTGTTGTCCCTGTTCGTTGGCGCTGAAGATGTGACACGGCTGCATCTGATGTGTGTTTGTTGTTGTCACTGTAGTGGGCGTTGAGGTTATGTGGCTGGGCGTGCTCCGGATAGCTCAGTTTGTTCAATTAAATGGAGACGGAAAGTATTATTGTGATTTTACAAATTAAATTCATGAAATAAGGCAACTGTTTGTTTATTTTCAATTTTACCTTTTACATTTTTTTCTTAGCGGTGATTCTACAAATGACGGTTTGGTACCAAAACACAAATAAATGGTCAGGTGTCCGGCGTTACCATGCCCAAACTTGATTAAACAAAACAAATGAAATAAATATGAAACAACATCCGTTCTGACCGAAAGACTGACTGGGAACTGTCTCGGGCCACCGCCCAAGATTGACAGTCTCGACGACTACTTCCTCTCAACCACCTCAGGCCAGCGCCTGGCACCAACTTGACTACAGCGGGCCACCGCCCGAGATTGACTGCTCACTGTGGGCCACCGCCCTAGATCGACTCCCTTCCAACTCGCGACCGCCTCTGGTCAGCGCCCAGCATCAACTGCTCCCTCACGGCAACGAACATGGTAACAAATAACGCACATCGGCGGAGTGATACAACAGACTCAAATTCCCCCAAAAACAACAAAGTTACACTTAAAAAAAATCACAAAGGATTCCAAAATTTGAATATACAGTTTTTACATTGAAATAAAATTATCTACACCAATATAATGATTGGGGACAAAAGGTGCGCAACAGCGGAACTACTTTCGCGGCGCAATACCCTAAGCAACCTCCTGTGATGGCTGACCTACGTGCGTCAATAACCTACGTCATGGAGAAAATTCCATGAAGCAAGTGATCAACCACAACGTCGGCGCCAGAAATCCTACAGCCTGGAGAAGCTTGCAACACCTGAAGTTACTCACTTCACCATGGAAAATTTAATAATGTGCTAAAATTGTCAAAACTCAAAAATTAGTCAAAATACAAGAAAAAGTTATATCAACAAAAATAATTAAAATTTTACTGTGGTCAATTTGAAGCCAAACAAGCCAGTAAAATAATCAAATGACTCTACTTTAAAATTTCGTGACTATTTCATATTTAAATTTTGAAAGGATAAATTTAAATTAATACGTCCCCAATTACTAGATTATTGAATTCTGTTGTATCGTACCGGACACCTGACAAACTCACCCTGAAAATGGCATGTAGCCTGTTATGAAATATTTACATGTAGTAAATTTAAATAAGAAAACAAAAATACTTTATAAATATTTAAACAAGATGGGGAAGTGGCTGAACACTTCACAGTGGTGACATATATTCAGAACCAGACGTGTGCGAGTATAATTGAAACAAATGTAGCGGGGCTTCTGCTTGGTGTTCTCAGACAGCAGGCGAAAGTTTAAGGTTATGTAGAAATATTTTGGCGATTGCCATTTAACCCACTATTGACAAAAATGCTCAAATTGAGGAACTATCCTGAACAATTTGACGTAACTTATTACACTCAAGTTTTATGTTTGTTGACAATGGGGTATGCTTACAAAAAGATGATGATTTCACTCTAACTGTAACTTATTTACCGGTAAACAGTTACAAAGTTACATCATCATTCAAGATGCACATTAGTAGTCGTTGGCATCGTAAAATGTCTCAAAATTCATTTTATTGTACTTTGATTAAAGCAACAAAAATTATGTTGAGGCTACGTTGTTCCTCACTACCATGTCCTTTCTTGCAGTACTGGTCTCTGCAATTAGACTTTGAATCTTGTATTGGAGTGAAAAGAAAACAAAAGAAATATAGAATAAATCTAAGTTTTTCACTACAACCCCATGGGATCCAGCATCCCTCAAAATTTTAAAATTCTCAGCACCTTATTAATAGAATGAAAACAGAATGGCTGAAATGAACCTTATTAATAGTATGAAACCAGAATGGCTGAAATGATAGTTAGGGCCGTGCCCATCCTACATGACTAAGCCCTCTCTGCTTCTTTCGCCAACCCCATTTCTCCACAGTGCCAGTGACACGACAGTCCTGCTCTGCCATCTCTGCACAACTTTTAAATAATGGACAAACATAGAGGCACGCTTCAGCGGAGTGATACAACAAGATTCAAACTATTGGAAATTGTGCAAATCCACTTTACAACTGTACAAAAAAGATTTTAACTATTACATTTATGAATATCACAATGAAACAACAACGAGATATATTTTAAACCAGACTTGTGCGTCACATTTGAAATGGTGATTTCAAAAACTACTCAAGTACACACTTTTATCCAAATGGTATTATTACTGCAAGCTGTAGTAAACCTGTGTTTCATTTCATTGAATGATATGAATAACACTATACTGTCTCTTTGCTGCTGCATTAGAGGCCAGCTGATCACTATAGTTCTTATACTATCTTCTTTTTTAACTACACGGGTGTCGACTATATGCTATGATCAGTAGCAGTCTCAGTTGTTAATACGTGCAAGTGAACATTTGTATTATACAGATTTCTGTGCATCAACTCTAATTTATACAGCATGTACTATTGCTGTTGCAAATCACATAAACGTGTGCACATTATATTCAAATTTGAAACACAAAACCACCACTAGCAAACACACAATGTACGCTATTCAATAATTCGAGTTCCGTTCAGTTGTATTACCCTGCATGGCAACAATGCAATTGCCGCAATAATAAATATGTCTTCCCTTAATGTGCAAAACAGAAAAGAAAATTACTGTTTCTTGATAAAATTCAATACCAAATACAAAGGCTGACAATTATAAGGTGTAACAATTCATAGTAACTTCACGTGATTTGACAATGGTATTTATAAACAGTAACTTGTAATACTTTTCAAATGGTCTATGCCTGCTACCAAGCGAGGAGGTACCGTTATTCCAACTACACCCGTCCGGTAAAGGATGGTAGGGGAGCACTCGGAGGCAACTGCTGTTGAGGTCATGGCTTACCACCGTACCTGGCCTGATACAATGAGTCTGTCAGCTCATATTTGTTTAGCTTATTTCAAAAAGTTTCAACAACCAGTTCCCTATCTCTTTTTTCAACTCTGTTTGTGGTAATTTCCTTTCATGTATAACCTCGATTCACCCTGGCAGAATGCACACTTATATTTTAGTACAACAACTGTGGCTTAAATTGTACGCATGTTGAAATATCAAAGTAACAAGCATAAAAAATAGTGTACATTTGTTGAGGAAAAATGAAATGCTGGAAGAGTATAATAATATTTTATTCTAATCTTATGGTGAATAAATATTTCTTTAATTTGGAATTATGGCATTTAGTGAACTATGGTTTTAAACTACCGATAATGCAGGCCTGCACAATATTTTGGCTCATTTCGAAATCCTATCGTCTTAAAATTCTGAATTACACTTAGGCATTTAAATACAACCTTGTTAGCATCTTGTGATCAACAAATGAAAATATAATGATTTTATTTTACGATAACTTTCAAAATACTCACGACACTGCTTATTACAAAGTCATGCACAATGAAGTCAAGTAGTCTTGACTGTACGTTTTCCAAAAACTGAAGCCTACAGTCAAAATCAAGATGGCTGCATGCAAGAACAAATTGATGTGTTTGTGATTATGAAAAGTGGTTATTTCTAAGCATTGTTTTATTGTTTTTGGAAATTTTACGTGATAGCTTTATGATTAATATAGTAAATATATGATTCGTAGCTCAATATATCTGTTTCGAAAAAAGATTCTCAATACATTAACTGCTAGAAATAATAATTGTACAATTTTAATAAATGGGTAGGAATTTAAGTGTAGCCTACTTATTTCCCTACCTGTGTTTGAAATGTGTTTCAGTGAGTTGAGTTAACTTAGTTTCTTTTTTTGTAAAACTACTTACAATGCAACAAATTTGTATTTCGAGGAAAAGAGCACACATTTCAAACTAATATGTCCCTTTAAGTTAATACAATTCAGTTAGATTATTAGAAACGTGATTTGCATAACTTATCAAAATTGCTAAAAATAGGTTTCTTAAGAGATGCAATATGTAAAAATACTAACCAGATTATAAAAAAAACAAAGATAGAAACATACATGGACTTTATACCATTTTCCCACAAATAAAATCTTACTTTCTTAGCCCTGTAAAGTCCTATTTAAAAAAATTGTAAATCTCTCAAGCCAACTGAGTGGTTTGCGTGTTTAGCTGAAACTGCATTATATAATTTATGTCAACCACACCCTTAGCACTCCATCAGTTTTGCGTCTTACACAGAAACACAGCCAAGCTAAGACACCTTCTGTATTGGCATTTGTCTGAAAATAGGATCAAAACTACACAAAGAAAAAAATCAACTTAAGTGTACACACTTTGAATTTGATCCCTTGACAACACTTGGTAAATGTATAGTTTCAGCATGTTAAGCAATTTAACCATGAATGTTTTAGGAATTACTAAATTCCTAGCTTAAAAATTTTAAGAGGTGTTAACACTCATCACCTGACTACTGTTTAATGATGTGTAACAACCTATGAATACAAACCATATCAGTGATAAATTCAATAACAAGGTCTTCAAGCAGATCAACACTCTCTGTGTAGGGATTTTGATCGTCACCAAATCCGAACATCATACATCGAAGCTCCTTTGAGAAGAGACGCTTGCGACCTGACAGATTTGTCAAGGGAAGTTCTGTTTCTTCCTCTTCTAACTGTACAGACAGAAACTGTGAACAAGCAAGTATGTAATCAGAATAATTACATATATCTCTTTCTAGCAAAATTTTTTTTCAGGTTGTTCATAGTAAACTGAGCATGTCTGAAGTCCTAAACTTAGTTTATTTATTATCCTTCTGGTCAATATAATCTCTCTGCTTCTTTTAGTATGAACACTACAGTATAAGTACTGTATTACACAAAAAGAACATTTATTAACAAAACTCGAAAGTCTCCTGAGGCCACAACTAGATTATTTCAAAACATTCTTAACAGCTTGCATAGGGCCTAAAGTATATTTACAGTTTTTTTTGCTAAGCAATGATTTTTTTCAACTCTATCATACCCAGTGGTATGAGCGTAAGCTGTTGCAGTGCTCATGAACTGGTAGCCAAGTCAAACTTGGACATTTTAATTATTGTGTGAAGAATCTAAATAAATTATTTTGTAAATTCTTTTAAGAATGAACTGAACTAAGAATTGGAAATTATCATTTATCATTACTTTAGTTTCTGAAAGTTCAAATGATTGTTGAGGGAAGCATTACGTTGACACATTTTCGCCAGTGTAATGTTCATGTGTCACTAGGGTGCCGCCTACCACATGATTCAAATATTTTAAATTTGCTGGGATATCCTTTTTTATTAAACTATTCCACATGTACCACCTGTATAAATGTACAAAAAGGAAAAACACTCTGGACAAGCTTGGAATCATTGTTAAGAGACCATTCTCATTAATAAAAACTGTTTCTAAGACTTCTTCTAACACAACTAAAAATGGCCTTTTCAGGTTACCATTCTTTAAAATGTAAGCATGTAGGCTATGTGAAACTCGGAAATATACACTGAACTTAGCTACAGAATTTCCACCAATAAAATTATACGGTCACTGCTTAAAGTCCCCTAGTAAAAATGGATCGGCTGAAGTTTTGCACACACTAATTCAGTCACTGTGGTGATGTGGTATTTCATGCGTTCTTCAAGGTCGCCCTTATAGCTTTAACACTTCTGAGCCTCTTTAAGGGCACCACCTACCCACGCGTGAGAGGTTCAAAAGCGGCGGAGCTGTAAGGTCAACCTTGAAGAGCGCATCAAATGCAGCGTCACCTCAACGAGCCAAACGCTGAACTAGCGTATAAGGTTCCCGCAGAACAGTTTTACTGTGGGACACTAGACTGTGACCATATAATTTTATTGGTGGAAAGTCTGCAACTAGTGTAGGTCGCAATCTGAGTGTCACATACATCCTGTTAGTACATTTTGAAGTACGGCAGTCTGAAAAGGTTGTTTTTAGCCATGTTGGAGGGCTTAGTAACAGAATTTTTAATAAGCATAGTAATCTTAACAATGAGGTTCCGAACTTGTCTGAAGTGTGTTTTCTTTTTGTACGTTAGCATAATGGGCACACGTGGAATATTTTCATAGAAAACATCTGTTTACGAACACACTGCAACACATTTGAAGCACAGAGTAGGTGGCCGCCAAAACATGCAAAACTGCCCTTAAATGTACTTACTGCCTACCTCAGAGCCCTTGCAAGAGTAGAGAATTAACATGTTAAATTATACTCAATGTGGTTTCATGATTTTGCTTCCAAACAAAAAAAATTTTCACCACTGAGATGAAAATATTGCTACAGGGATCACAATTTAGGGGGGAAAAATATGAGCAGGTGTTTTCACGTGTTTTTAAAGAATGAAAATAAGTTACTTGTTTTCTCACAGTTTACAGGGCATTGAAAAAAAACCTAATAATGTGGCTTATACCGAAACAAACAAAAAAGTTGAAGGTGGCGTACATGTACGCCCCGACAGATACTGAGCTGTATCCAACACAATTTAATAAGTAACTCCCTATCCTTGTTCGCGCCAGAGCTATTGGGTAGGCAGTGTCCTTGATGTTAGCGCAATCGTCAATAGCTTAGCTTCAGTTTCCACGTAGCTATTGCATTGCGGATTGCTCCAGCCATGTATTTAGTAAATGTTGATGCTAGGTTCTCGTACACATTGTAATAATGTGTGGTTTTCGTCAGAAACTAGACGATAAGTTATGCTTAAATACACTGTGTGATACTGCTTTTATTGTATGCTAATTGTGCATCTCTGTTGCACATACTTAAAATTATGTACAATTGTATAGTTACATTAGTAGGCTACTTACATATTTTTTGCCTGACAACTCCTAGCACACCTGTATTGTTACTGGAGGTTGAATAAATAAACGTCAACATAACCTAAACTGAGGGAGTTTTTATAATGTCTAGTTCAGTATATTAACACGGCCCTATAGGTAATTACTCATACAATTGCGAGTGTAAAAAAAAAGTATTATTAGTAAAGACACCACTTACGAACTTCTACACAAATTTCCGAGTGGCCATATACATGACGGTACTAATTTACATAAAGCTATATAAGTAGGAAAAAAAAAATATGATGATATACACTTCTTACATAAAATTTAAGAATACAATCTAGGTGACTATCACATTACCTGTTCAAAACTATCATCGTTTTGAGCCATCGTATTTAACGTTTCACAGTACAGCGTTCATACAGTACTATGCTCAAGCAACAAAATATAACGATCCCAATCACAGACAAGTTCATTACACAATTTCCAATGACACTACACGTGTAAAACCAAATAGGAAGTGAGTGACAAACAAAGCACTTTTGAAACGTAAACAATGCGAATGCAGGCAAATCATTTTATATTATTCTTGACTGTTGTGTGGGAAACATTTATATCTTAATTAAATAAATGCTTTCAGAACTTAGCATAGTTGCGTTCGAAGACACAGAATATTACGCCAAATTCCTTTTGTAGCGTATGTTTTCTTTATAAGTTTTTTTTTGTTTTGGTGGTATAGTCTGAAAAAACACCGTAGCCAACTGCCGAGCTGGTAAGATTTTCGTGTCATTTAGTTGGCGGTGCTGATCATTTGACAGGAACAGTGCTGCCACATGTCGGTAAAGCGCGAACCTCGTGGCCGTCAGTGTTGAACTCGATGTCGTAACAGAAGCGCGTTGGATTACGGCGGTTGGTGTGATGTTGGCGCGCAAAGACCGAGAGCACCATCGGTGGTGTTTTCGCTGTCGGTGATGGGGTGAACTGTAACTTTCCGCACATTGCAGTCGATTAAGCCGGTTCTGGGAATGAAGAAAGCGCACGACACCGCCGGAAACAAGAGTAAAGATGCCATTTGTGCTGCGGGCGGTGGAGCCGGTTTACCTGAGCCGAAAGAGCCTGCACCGGGAAGACGGCACGCCACTAGTGACCGACCGCGAGCTAGAGGCCGTCACAAACAATACGTTATGCGGCGTGCTGCGGCAACTCGCCTCTCTCGTCCTCATCGCAAACGACATCTTTGAGGATCTCGCGGGGCAGCTTAGGGATGTCGGCGAGAGGTCACGGAAACTACGGACGAGGATCAACCAAGTCGAAGAGAAAGTCGCCGCGTTTGACCCCAAGAAAGTTGCAGTTCGTGAGTGCCTCTTATACGTTTCTGTCGATATTTATTAGGTAGCAATGCTTGATCGTAATGGGCATGGCGTAGTAGATTTTATCATATTATGGAGAAATGTAATTCAATTGTAGTTCTTGTAGCTGAAGTAATTCACAGAGCTGGGCATCATGGAGACCGTCAGTCTGGCTGTATAATTGTTAAGAGACAGAAATTACAGAAATTTCGAGATTGGGTCTCACTGAAACTTTTTCGTGAGGACTGTGTGAACCAATAGACCTGCATGAAAGCGCTCGCAGACTCCCGCGCTACCTTGTCAGATGTACAGTTAATTAGCAACTTACTGGAGTAACAGCTAATGAACAAGTAGGCCTATCTGAAGACGAGAGTGTATAATACAGAACTGTGGAGTCCAGCCGGTTGGTCGTTGAACCCGCGAAATCTCTGGGTCTCTAATAATTGTTGCAGTGGGTTAGAATTATACATTTTTAAAGAGTCTTATACGTTACCGCACGAATTGGTCGTACAGAACAAGTTTCAGAGGAAGGTTTTCTTTATTTGTCGGTATGTTACGCCAATTATAATTACTTTTATTCGCAAAAAAATTCCAGGTATTTGGCGCCTCTAATTAGTCAACGTGCCAACCCCCTTTTTTTCCTTTTCACCTTCGTGATTCTTACTACAGTCATTTATTTCGATGTTATCCACTGAATTCGACAATCCAGCTACTGAATTCCGTTAGAATGATGAGTGAGTGAAGAAGTTTTGGTCAACGCTTAACATCGAGGTCTTTAGCGCTGGTGAGGGGTGATATGATGTATGGAGCAGCGCCGGAATGAATGGGCGGGGAAAACAGGAGATCCCCGAGAAAACCCGCCGACCAGCGGCATCGTCCGGCACGATTCCCACATGCGAAAATCCGGGGACCGACCCCGCTGGGAATCGAACCCGGGGGAATCGCCTTGGTGGGAGGCGGGAAATAAATTAAATGAAATAGTACATAAAGGAATTATGAATGAACGCCATAGTGAACCGGGACTGTAGCGTATTTATGAACAACGGCGTACTAGTACTTCCTAACAGGTCTCGATGAATGGTGAACAAATTAGCAAAATAAAAACAATTTTCAACGGAACAGACATGTCCTGATATAGTAGTACGAATGTCTTACCGAGGAATCGGTACTATAGACCCACCAGGTTAGTCACACTGTCATAGTTAAAATTGCAACAAAGTGTGTTTGTGTAGACAACTCAGCTAACATCTGGTTGTATTATTCTTTATAACTTTGCAGATTTGTCATTTTTCTCTCATTTTAGTGTATTTCCAATGCGGAGTTTCTGTTGTAGTTAATCGCTAGTTGTTACGGTAATGCGGAGTCTGAGTCAAGTTTTGATTTATAGTTTCTTGCCATTGTTTAATATAAACTGAGAGTCCTGTGTGTGTGTGTCTAGATGATACCGTACCCTAAATGTAGTGTTTCAGATTACAATAAATAATATTTTAAATTACTATTCTATAGACCAGGTTGTCGTCAAAAGTACTCACGTTATCGCGAACCACCTACATTGAAGTTACTGTTGCAGATGTTGAAATACAGTCTGTCCTGAAAGTCACTATGAATCACACTCCTGCAGTTAAAAATTATTGTTAGACACACTGGAAAATCGCGAACACATTTAACTTAGTCTCCAATAAACTGTAGTATCTCAATCGTGACACGTGTGAACAGTTTTCTGGAAAATTACACACGTTGTGTTACAACTGTACAGTTCTAATTGGGTCTGTTGAAGAGGGACACAGTGCTTCATATAAACCATAGCCAGAGATGATGGTTTATCGCGGTAAAACTTGACTGTTCGCTGGATTTCAACGTACGTGTGTCTACCCATATCTGGGTCAAGCTTATTTTCTCCCCACATTGCCGGTCTCTGTGGTGCAGTCGGTCAACGCTGCGAGAGGTCCTGGTTTCGAAATCACTTCACTCTCTTCACGTGGCAAACTTGCATAATTTTGTATTCTTACGAGATTGTGTTCATTTTATAGACATTACATAGCGACATGATAAGATGAAAATTTGCAAGTTACGGGAACTTACGAATAACAAAATCCTAGTAACTTACTTGAATTAAAAAAAAAAATACTCTGAAATTAGATATGCTAAAATATTTAAAATCAACAGTACTATTTTTTTTTCAAAGTCTGTAAGTTATGACAATTTACTTTATTTATGGCAATGTGTAAAAAAAACAAAGGGCTTTGATCTATGTTTTTAAACATTTTAGCATATTTCCCGGAATATATAAATCCAGTGTATATTGTTTCATTCGAGTAAGTCACTTTGTTTCTACTTATATGTTCCCGTAACTTGCAAATTCTCACTTTGACATGCCGCTATGGGAAAACTATGAGAGCTAAAAGGATTTTACATGCGAAAATATAGTCACAAATAACGTCTAGGCCTATAAAATAACACTAAGTTATGTCGTGTAAATATACAATTATGAATTTTTGCAACGTGAACACTGAAGATCGCTGTTAAAGAGCCATAAAACTCTTTTCACCTCACCTTCTCGCCCCCGAAAATGGATGTCTTTACTGTTCGTTATGGATATGAAAACCTGGGAGCACAAATAAAAAATGTAAAGGATGTTCAATTCACCAATATTTTTTATGGCTATTATTACGGCATGGAATTATCCTCACAGAGGCGAGTTACAGGCAACTGAAATTTTTATTTATTTTTTGCCTCTTTTATTGATTGTTTTTAAATACAAAAGTATTTTGTAATGGATTATTGAACATATCAAGCAGTAGCCCGTTCGTGACATGTAGTTTCCAGTGTGAATTTTTTAAATTTATTTGTGTTCACAGTTTTTTTGCGGCTTAGCTATTAGAACTAAAAAAAGTGCAAATTTTGTCTTTGAACTGCTATTATGGGGAAACTGGTCGAGCTAAATTTTTTTCGTCAGAGGAAAATACAAATATAAAATTGTAATTTTTCCCCACTTGGACGCTCTTTATACGGGATAGTTAATTTCCTACGCAATCATTCGCGGTGTCCCATTGTAGGCATCTTGTGTGTGAGGTTCGCGAAATGTAGGCTATGTACCGCCTGTGAAGGAGTATCGATATTAGCAATTCAAATGTCGACAATGAACAAGATCCAAGTGTCGTGTGTTGTGTAGAATGGTCTATTGAATGGTCTGTTGGTTTGAGAGGGGAGAGAAGTGGAACGGACGCCTTCCCCTCGTCCTGCAGCACAGAAGGGGTAGCTAGCAGCATGTAACCGTCGCGTCGTCGAGCCAACTGCCGGTGCAGTGTTGCCGGGTTAGTTGTTTTCCCGCGTCATTCAGTTTTTTTTATAAACGCGTGTTGAAACCCAGCAAACAGTCAAGTTTCCCCACTATAAACTATCATTCTTAGCATGGGTGTACCTAGGAATAGTTTTCCGATGGGGTTTTGAACTCTTATCTTGCATAAATGTTTCTAAGTCATCTGTGTTTGACGTTTCTAAATGTAATATTAAAACATTTTACTAACATTTTGGTTGTGTAAATTATAATACCTATATAAGGAAACTGACATTTCGGAGGGGGTTTGAACCCCCAAAACCACCCCCTGCCCATGTCTCTTAGTAAGAGTTATTTTTTCCCCTAGTTGCACTCTTAGTAGCAAGGCGGCTGTAACTCGGTAGAGAGAGAAGTACGAAAACGTGCCGGCTGACTCACCACCCGCCGATCACCCTGCGTGTTCCGGCGTCAGGTTACCCCCCTGGCCCACTTCCGGCTCTCCCTCCCCCGGGCCGGGGTTATCTCGCCACTTCCGGACGTGGGTCCTCCATGGACTTGTCGACGGTGCTCCTCGCGACGAGGGCCCTCTGCCGTGCACAATGCAGGTGGGGCATGTTCGCTATCGCTGCTGCTCCCGCACACGGGCGTGCGTAGCCACCGAATGCTATAAGACGCTGGACAATTATATGCTGGTAACTAGAGACTGTAACATATTGCAAATTCATTTCAGGACAAGCTGGAATACAATCACGTATGAATTCATTTTTTTTATTTGTTCTTTGTTTCATTGACGCGCTATTTAAGGCTATGGTCATTCATTAACTTCAAACAATTGCAAATATCTCAAATATTTTAAAACCAAATGCTTTGAAAAAATTTGAGACTGTACTGTCATACGATACACAATTTTGCCAGAGAGTGTCTTTTTAAGTAATTTACAAATTGCTAGCAAAAAATTATTTGTATTCATTTTGGTTTATTTGACAACTAAATTTGTGGTATTTGAGAGGCGAAAAACTAAAAATCCTTTTGGTGTATTGTATAAAAAAAATTCAGATACAAACGATGATATATAAGTCTTAAAACCAAGAATGAATTTTTGTTATATGTATTGATTTGTTTTAATTTTTTTCGGAACCAGTACAGATCTAAAGAGCCAAGCCTTAATAAATATCCAGTACGTGTTCCTGCCTTCGGGCAGGGTGACGTTGTGTATGAGAGAATGTTGGGCCGGCTGCGAGACATGCTTGTCGCCTGTCCGGCCCGAGAAATGGATGATGTGAGGTGAGTGTGGAGCATGTAATCAGGGGTGGATTCAGCTGTAGATTTTTTTGGAGTGGGGGACGGCATTCCCAGAAAGTAGCTGAACCCACAATACGAGACAAAGAAGGGGACTCTCTCCCGAAAAAAATGTAGTTTTTTTTAAGTGCAAAATGGTGCTATTCCTAAATAAAAAATTTAATATACTACTTATAAATAATGTGTAATATTTTAAGGATAAATTATACATAACAGGTCAAGAAACAATGGGGAGGGGGGATCTCCCCTGCATGTTCCCTAATCGTTATTCTGATATCACAACTTGTACATGCGCACTAGTTGTGCATTGGTTAACAATTTTTGCATACATTTTATCCCTTATTTGATTTTCATATTTATTACATAGTAATAGTCATTCTGAAAGTCCTAAGTTTAAATTTAAAACTCAAGGGTCAGTTTAGTACGCCCGCATACCATAATTCTCTTTATAGTTGTCAAAGAAAACATCTTAGTTCATTTTATGTCTTCTTTCAGTTTCTCCTTCCGGTTTTTATTACTGAGCGCAATCATTAGGAGTCTACAGGCACAGATGCTTTAAAAACAAACAAAATTATAAAGCAATCAAAACCTTATTAATTCTCAGAACGTTCTCTGCCGCCCATTATCGGTTATCGTTTGTGTCTTGTGGAGTGCGTATTGGCTACGGGTTATTATTTACAGTCTATCGAATATTTTTTTTCTGCTAGTTGGTAAGTAGACAGCATAATATTTTTTTTTTTTGCATTGGTAAGGGTTTACATATTAAATTATATTCGGTGGGGGCTCAGTCACCTTTCACGATATCACTTTCGGGACAAAAAACACTTTCCAAAATTGACGTGAGTGGAATGTTGCATTAGGAATTAATTAAAATGTAAGGAAAAATTGTCATGCGTCCGGGTTCGATCTCCCTGGCTACGGCCATCCTGATTTGAGTTTTCCGAAATCACTGCAGCTGTTCAAGGGCACGTAAAACCAACCAAAGAAAGTTTAATATGTATCCTTGCTCGAACGAGGGCTCTGGGATAGGTTGCTTCTGAATATGTGTACTGAATTATGACGGCGACTTAACAAACAAATGAAAACTTAATTTGAAATCGTCTCTCTCGCCTATGCCTTACTGGAATTTGAATACGGAAAATCATGGTTGGAAGGTCTTGTTGTTCAAGTGGCGCGTTCTTGACATCTTCGTTTGAACGATGCATGCTCGCGTTAAGGGTGTTCAAGTGGTAAAAATTCATAATTTTATATTTGCTTGGCATAGTGTTAGTTTTATAGACATTACTTGTGACTACATTTTCCACTTGTATAAATTTTTTAGCTCTCATAGTTTTCCCATAGCGACATGTCAAAGTCACAATTTGCATGTTACAAGAACATAGATACAACGAAAACCAAGTGGCTTGCTCGAATGAAATAATTTACACTGAAATTATATATAATGGGCACTGTGCTAAAAGATTTAAAAACACAGAATGGAATCCCTCATTTATGGCAATTTTTAAAAAAGACAATACTTGATTACAAGTATCTCTCTCTCTCTCTCGCTCTCTCTCTCTCTCTCTCTCTCTCTCTGTAGGCGCTAATTATGATGAAAGTAACAAATTTTAATTTTAAAATTCTTAGTTTTAAGAAGGAGCGTTGGACAATTGTATTCTATTTTCCATTGTTGTGGCATTTATTTATTTAAATTGTATTATCAAAATTTTCTCTTCGACAAAGCGCAGGATATATTCTCGGTAGACTGCTTGAAGTGAATAATAATATAATCTTACATTAACTTGGCCTATAGAATTATTGCAAGGGAATTATAGGTTAACTTGCGAGAATTCCTTTGCACTGATTTTGCATGACAAATCAATGAAAGATTCACAACACAAAATTGTCAAGCAGTCCCCATTAAACCACAAATGTTTTCAGTAACATGTATTGCTGTTAGATAATACAGTTAATAATACAGCTGCTAAAGGTGTTCCATGAAAACTCACCGTATCTTCTGTGATTGGACGACGGTTGTCTCGGCACACCTTTGACTAAAGCAAGCCGGTAGTAAATAAGTAAATAATTCACAGTTCTATCACGTAATACCTGCTTGAACGGTTGGAAGCCAATGGATACTCGATTTTGTCCGGAGCGGGTATAAGACTAAAAAATATAGACTGCTGCCAGATGAATATGCGAAATTCACGCACCTCTACTGATGGCCAATCGATCAACTACCAGAATTGATGTTGTATTCAAATATAAATAAAATTTCGTGTAAAGAAATCAACTACTGATGTAGCGCTTAGTAAAATATTTGTCAAGAAGAAAACATGTAGGATTTTTTTTTTATTTCCCGCCATCTTAAAATCTTGAATAACTTTGCAGGGGTTCGTCAAACCCTGGTTACGTGACTTGGATAACCTACCCTATTCCAACGAGTGAATTTTTGTAAGCACTAAAAAGACAGCTTGTTCTCTGCCATACACCTGGTGGCGCGCGGGAACAGGGGACACGTGTCCGGGCGACACGCCGACACGTGTGCACCATGGTACGCCACGTGGCAGCTGTCGACCACGACAACCTGCTGTGCACGTGTCTATACGTGCTCTCTGCTCAGAGGAGTGAAGGGGTGGGGGTTCACGTCTGTACGTGCGCTCATTAATTTCTCGTTGAAATCCTTCTGCTATTACTGCTGGCCAGGAAACAATTTATTGGTGCTTTCTACGAAGTAGATCCTTGGAAATCCAGTTGCGGGACGAATGTTTTGGAGATTCATGTAATTATGTTATACCTATAACACGACGGGGCGGCTCGCCTCCCTCCAGTGTGATCAGGGTTCGATTCCCGGCGGGGTTGATTCCTGATTTTTCTCATGTGAAAAACATGGCGGGTGTTGTCGTTGGTCGGCGGGTTTTTCTCAGGGTACTCCCGCTTCCCTCGCCCATGCATTCCGTCGCTGCTCCTTCTACCATCCCGCATTACAATTCTATTCGCTCCAGGGATTACCAACACATCCCTTAATCAGAATCTGGCTGTAACGGTGCAAGGAGAATCCCTATAACAGGTGTAACTTTACAATATAAACTGTAATTGTAAAGTGACCATTTTTTAAACCCGTTTCGCCAAGACTGATAGTTAGGGCCAGGAATATTCCGCTAATTCAATGTCCCACATGCTAGAATCCCTCGTCCTATACATACTCAAGCCTCGTATATTCGTTCATTGCCTGCTGTCCTAGTGTGTAGCTGCTAGTAGGCAAATTGTCGGGGCTTGAGTATGGGTAGGTTAGTTGATTCTAACATGCAGGGCATTGAATTCGCGAAATTTTCCTGGCGTTAGATGATAGATAATATTATGTTTTACTGTGGCGTTATATGTCTCGATTCCCGGCCCTTGTCATCCTCTTTTTCGGTTTTCCGTGCACTCTAAAAATAGTTTGTAAATTTACCAGACGTGTGTATAGAAGCGCTAAGAAAGTAGGTAAGTATAGTAGAATAGTTTCCCAGACATCCATGGTAACACTTCTAAACCTAATCATAAAACAGTCAAATGCACACTAAAGTTACCAGACTTGATTTGTAACATTTGTAAAAGTTTGCATATTTACAAGACGGAAGTATGGTAACTGTCCCATACTGCGTCTGGAATAACTTCGTAAACATTTGTGGAAGTTTTTTTACAGTGTGGTTTCCCGAAGACCGCTTGCACAAAGAGACACATTTTTTTTTTCCTTTCAGTATGGTTAGGGCCACGATTTTGTCGCGAAAAGATTTTTGCCCCACTTTGTTTCAGTGACTCACGTGCACAACGGCAGTTCTGTTTCAAGGTTATTGGCAGCGTGTCTTTGTTCAGACACGTTTCTCATTTGACTGCACCAATCAGAATAAGATTATTGTGAGTCTGTACGTCTATAATTTGCCAAGGCAAGTGAGAGTAAAATCATCCAATCACAGACGATGTAGCAGAGCTGCAGGTGCGCACATGACGCATCGAAACCAAATGTTGCAAAAATCTTTTCGCCATAAAATCGTGGCTCTAAGTATGGTGTACTGGGTACGATGACTATATACGCTTTGAACACGTAGACTCAATGTATCTACCTGTCATATCCAATAAAGGTGTGTTATGTAGACCGAGGAGTATTTTTGGATAATACGTTCCTTGCCCCTTATACGCTACTGGAAGAAGAGTGTACCTGTTCCTACAAGTTTAGTGGGTCCACAGACAACTCAGTGTTGAGTATAGTCATTGTTTAGCACCTCATGCCTTGGAACACGACACGATATGCCAATGCGCGCGAAATTCGTTGGCGGATAACTTTGTTGCTAGTTGAGCTACGTTATGAGTTGCAATGGATATTTCGGGCCATTTTCCATTCATCTACCGGAATATTTTAGGTTAATTTCTAAATAATCTGTATTATTGGATACTATGCGCCAATTGTAAGGTATCACTAAAATATGTTAAAACATATTTTAGTCCTTTAAAGTAAACTTTTTTAACAACAGGATAAAGGCCTACGACGAAAATACTTTTTGTAGAACTGATTCAAAGTTGAAGAACGTTTTATACGTGTGTATTAATTGGCGCACAGGCTAGTGATGAATAACACCGTCCAATTTATCAATATCGTACTGGAAGGGTAACCGAGAGCTATTATATAGGTTGTTCGCGTTAAAGTGACCACTTTTGAAGACAATCATGTCTGTAATAATAATTTAAAAATTTATTTATTGTGACTTAAGACGTTAACTGTTGACTACTGTACAATCTATACACTTTGATTGTTACGTATACATTTTTTTACACTAAAAAGTGGCAGAAAAATATAATTTAACTGAAAGGAAAATAGTAACTGGGTTTCAAAAATGTTCATTGTATCCCTGCTTAATTATTTCTTTCCGCCATTTTGCTATCATCTTTAATAGGCTATTTCTTCGTTGAAAGCTTCCCCGAAACTAAAAAACCAGTGTAAACGTTTCACCACTCTCAAAATTTATCATCATTGGCCCCAATAAAACACCGTTTTTGGATATAATGAGTGTTGATGAGTGCTCACTTTAAAGTGAACAGACTATATCACACAACGAACTGCAGGTTTACGGCTGAGCCAACGTAGGCATCTTCTTGTCCTGGAGGATGACGTGAGATGAGGCCCAACGATTGAGTGGCACCGTAATGGGGACGGGGACAACGGGAGATCCCCGAGAAAACCCGCCGACCAGCGACATCGTCCGGCACGATTACCACGTGTGAAAGTGCAGGGCCCGACCCCGCCAGGGTCGAACACTGATCCTGACGACCACTCTGCCACCGCGGCCCCTATTTAACGGGCTTCCTTGCCTGCGCTTGAAATACGTTGCAGCGAGTTACGACTATTCTTTTTTCACGAACCTATTTAACGCGCATTATATGTGTATATCTACGAAAAGAGCACACACTTCAAACTCTGTCCCTATAGTTTCAAAAATTCGGCTCGTTTTTTAAAAACAGCATTTTTGGGCCCCTCAAAATGGCCAGAAATGGGGTTTTCAGACTGCGTATTTGTTAAAGTAACAACCTGATTCTAAAAATAAAACAATTGAAACAAGCGTTAGACTTTGAACTATTTTGCACACAAATAAAACAATAATGTTACCGCTCAAAGTCACCTACGAAAAAGGATAATCTGCACGCCAGCTGAGTGGCTTGTGCGCGGAGAGGCGATAATGCATTACATTCGTCGGTCAACAGCAACCTTACCGCTCCTTCCTCACACACATACAGACACAACCTGTCTTGGGAGGGCGTGGTACATAATTCAACGCTAAAAGCATTAATCTATAAATGTAGGTTTCTTGACGCCAATTTGCGACAGTTAAACAGTAGCAATCCTAGACAATAGTTTTAGCCAACGTTTTAAACAAAATTGTTTCAAGTGTTACAAACTTCTGAGACACTATCTCTGACGTCGGAACCTCGTGTAGAGATCACGCGTAACGAATTAGTATTTTGGATAAATATTTACTCATAAAGTTGGCAAATACCGTTTTCTAGGATTGTCATTGAGTATTTCATCCACATTGGCTTCGAAAAAAGCGTAGAAATCAATAGATGTTTTCAGTATTTATTTATCTACCACACACTCTTAAACACTTGTACGGCCAAGGCGTAAGCGGAGGTGACGCCTGGTCTATGAAAGCCAGGAGAATGTTTGTAAACACAGGCGCGAGACATCAGGCAGATGGTGGGGCTGGTCAGCCTCAGCCGCACATTCCTCGCCTCCCCCTCGTGTGCTCTTATTGGGCCGATCACCAGTCTCTGGCCTCATAACTCACGCTGATACAACTAATAACCAGCCTTCCCTTCCTCACACAACCCACGTATAGCTCGTCCCACGCAGCGAGGCCTCGTCGTGCTAATTACTCTAAATCTTGGTAATGGCTAGAGACAATGAATTTTGGCGAAAATAATTATGCAACATTTTGTTTCAGTACCTCACGTGCACATCTGCAGCTCTACTTCATGGTCAGTGATTGGCTGTTTTTAACTCTTTACGTCTTTGGGATCTACCCGATAGTTGTAGACCTGTGGTGTCCTAGTGACGTCATTCTCATTGGCAAAGTCAAATGAGTGACGCCTGTTCACAAATGCCAATAACTATGTAGCAGAGCTGCAGATGTGAACGTGAGGCATTGAAACAACATGTTGCACAATTCTTTCACCAAAATCTCTGATTCTAGTAATGTCTTACACCTGCAAATTTCGCGTTATTGTCATACTGGACTCTCAAGTCAGGGTGTGCTCGTCCGACCAGTGTTGCCAGATGAATAGAGACCGGAAAATTTCGCGGGTTCACTGATCTGTAGGCTAGCCTGCAAGAATATTTATGAACTGAAGCAGACGTCAGATTCTCATTATCTGCTTACGGTTAAAGTGGTATATGTCTGTATGAGTTCCATTTTTATTATTGGCTGAGATACTTCCAGGAGGTGTCAAATAAGTCAAAAACCAATTGCGAAAATGACGTAAACATACATTTGTTGGAATTCCAGCTTGTGCCCAAATGAAAACGCGAATTTTTCAGGACTCTATAGATGAACCATCTCGAAATCCTGAGACACCACAACAAAATTCCACGCACAGTGAAAAACTTACCGAAAAACAAGCACGTGTTTTACATACATGCAGTTCCGGCAATTTGATAAAACTAGTTCACGTTAATATTTAACGGAAAGTTAATGAAACGTCAAGAAAAAAAGTTTTAGTAAAAAATGTCCTTTTTTTGTGACATTTAAGTATGCACTTAAAACAAGTTCAACTATGATTCGTAAATGGTCTCATATATCCTACTACACGCATAAATAAAAAAAGATAATATTAAAATATTTTGTTTTTCGAATTTAGCATGCCACACAAATTCCACAAAGGCATTCATACCACGCAAAATTCCATAAATCAGTTGAAATTCCACGTATTTTGGCAACACTGCGTCTGACGTCTACTGTTGTTTGGCAGTTTGTATAGCGATACTTAATTACTTTACTTCCAATGATATAAGGTTAACTGTAAAGTGGCCAGTATCATGTAATGCGGGATTACAAAGATAAGAAGGCCCGGAGCCGATAACTTCACTGAGTGTGTACGAGTGAGTATAGGCCAGTGAATTCTAGACTGTTGCCAAACAATAACGCGACGTTTACTCGTCGTCTCTAGAAATGTTTAGGAGAGAGAGAGAGAGAGAGAGAGAGAGAGAGAGAGAGAAAGAGAGAGTGGGAATAATTGACTGTTTTTCTAGGCTCCAGTGTAGTATCGATGTGTCCTGTGTTCTTATTCTGTTATTCATAGGGACAGGAATTTTTGGTGACAATATTTTTGTTTGCCCCACTTTGTTTTAGTGCCTTTCGTGCACACTTGCAGCTCAACTTCATGGCTATTGACAGAGTGTTTTTTGTGCAGAGTTGTTATTCATTAGACTGTGCTAGAGACCCGAAAAATTCGCGTTTTCTTTCAGACACAAGCTATAATTCCATCAACTGTAAGTTCGTGCTACTTTCACAATTGGCCGTTGACTTATTTAACAGCACCTTGAAGTCGCTGAGCCAATAATAACAATGGAACAAAATGCGGGCCCATTTCACTGCGTCAGCGAGCAGCCAACAAACAGCTGCTGTCTGCTTGAACACACATGTATTCATGAAGGTTAGCCTTCGGGTCAGTGAACCCGCGAATTTTTCCGGTCTCTAGACTGTGCCAATCAGTACACGGATAACTGCGACACATCACGTCTGTGATTTACGGGTTTAACGTCAAGACGTTGGGTGTTACGGCATCCAATCACTGGCCACAAAGCAGAGATGCAGGAGCGCACGTAAGGCACTGAAACAAAGTGCTGCAAAAATCTTTTCGCGAAATTTCCTGTCTCTAGTTATTCGTGTTTTCACACCTAACCGGGCCAATGAGAATTTTGGCACGCCGATTATGATAGCTTGTTATTCGTCTGTAACGACGGTCCAGTCTCAAGTAACCGTTGTGTAACAGAAGACACGGTTCGTTTGCTATGATGTTCCCTTTGTTCGTGTGTGGGAAACGTGACGGGTACTGCAGTTGACCGACGGGTTTTTGTTTCTCGGGAAACTCTCGTATGCAACAGTATAAATGTGTCAGAGAAGAGTTACACAGTTAGGCCTATCACCAAGAGTAATTCACAAAAGAAGACAATCGCAGGCGTGCAGCAGAATGACAATAACGCTCTGCTTAATTCTTCACGCCGGTGGCTGCAAGCTTCTTTCTTCGAGGTGAACAGGCGAGAACATTCTTTGTTCGTCACTGCGCGGATCCAGCGATAATTTTTAGGTCACACACACCCAGTGGCGAGACCCGACTATACACTTTGAGCATGTGACAGTTGTATTGCTGAGAGACCTAGGTGTATTACTGAGAACTAGTTTCTTGTCTCTTACATGCTATTGGCCGAGAGGTGTACCTGCCTTTGCCAGTCAAATGGTTCCACAGGCAACTGAGAGTTCTGTATAGTCGTTGCTAAGCATCGCTTGCTCTAGAACACTCCACGCTTCGCCATTGACACACCACAAATTTAATATAAAATGTGGACGGTATGTAAGGGTGAGTGAGAGAGTTTGGTCAGTGCTTAACATCGAGGTCTTTAGCGCTGATGAGGGATGACATGAGAGTGTGGAGCAGCGCCGGAGTGAAAGGGCGGGAGGAACGGGAGATCCCGAGAAAACTCGCCGTCCAACGGCACCGTTCGGCATGATTCCCACATGCGAAAATCCGGAGTCAAACCCCGCCGGGAATCGAACACGCGTGGGAGGCGAATGATCTGACCATTCGGCCACCGCGGCCCCCGTTGTACGTAATGCCGGTCCCACACTCTCGCCGAGGCGGCTCGGCCGAGACAGGGGTGCGAGATTGTCCGAGGCGAGAGCGTACGAAGGGGGTCCCACACACTCGCCGAGAGGCAACTCCTCCCCCGAGACTGTGCGAAACTGTCCGAGGCGAGACCCAATATGGAGGATACAGACCTCGCGGTGGCATCTGCTTTGTTTACTTCATATTTTTGTAAATAGGCCTACTAATTTCTTAAGATGTTAGATGTTACTTGCTAGCTGTGAATGCAAAAAATAAAACTTTCAAGAGAACAATGTTAATTTAGACCTGCTAGGTAACTTCAATTTTTTGTCAAGTTTGTTGTAAAGAACAGTTTAGTGAAACGTTAGCGAATAGTTAACAGGAGTATAAACTTTAAATTTTTGTAATTGTTTTTTTTCTACAACACTCGATTAATTTGTAATAAGTAGTTCATATAATGCTTGTAAATATTACAATGTATAATTGTCGCGACATACCTACTAGTGAAATAAATAAAGATATAGAATACAGTTCACTTGATGGATATTATTTTCTCGTCATTTCACATAAATTTTTAATTTTTGTTTGTTCCTAAT
>PNEQ01090424.1:0-48742 GCA_003012365.1 Medauroidea extradentata
ATGATGGTATATCGCGAAAATGTTTTGTGTCAACATAGCCTTGAAAACACTGACACAACGTAGTTGTCTGCAGACCAATAACATGCATTAAATATTAAAATAGCGGCATTCTTATTGGCTCAGTCAAATAGGGCAGTAGCTCCACGTACAAGGAAAAGCCAGTAATCTTTTGATAAGTTGAACGTATGTTGAAGCCTAGAAAATAGTCAAGTTTTCCCGCGATAAACCATCATCTCTACTGATACTATAACAGAACTTCGCACATAGCAAGCAAAATTTTTCCTGATTTTTTTTAATCGCCTTAGGATACTCCACGACGAAAAAATGACCATTTCTTAATATTGGTACGATTAAGAAATACTGTTTAACTTATGTACAAATACTTTTGGTGACATTTTAAAATTTTTCTTATAATGACTTGCCAAGGACAAACGTTACCGCGTTTTGTACTTACCTATTGTAAAAAAAATAAAAGTCCCCTATAGAAGTAAGATAATTCACAGTAAAAATAGATGGCATGACGTACTTATTAAATGCATGAAAATTAAGGGCCAGTATATTTTGCGAAAAGGTTTTTGGACATATTTGTTTCAATTCCTTACGTGCATTTCTGCAGGTCTGCTTCGTGGTTATTTGGCAGTGTGTGCTTGTGCGAAGACGTCACTTATTTGATTGTGCCAATCAGAACAAGGTTATAGTGAAACTATACGTCTGTGATTAACTACAGAACCAGAAGACGCTGCAAAGTTAAAAACATCACATCGATATCACAGACCACGAAACAAAGATATAAATGTGCACATAAAACATTGATCAAGTTGATGCAAACATCTTTCTGCGAAAACTTCCAGTCATTTAAATCATCTTGCGACAAACTCATAGAATCCCTAACATCTGAAATATCAATATTACGTAATTAGTTTACATATTAATTTTAAACCATAAGTAGATAGACCTATAACATTAGCGTTGTTAGACCTAGTCGGTTAGGCACCACTCTACTGTACGAGAAATCCTGGGTTCGAATCCCTTCGCCCCACTCCACCCTCGTCGGCTCTTAAGACCTCGTTGTTAAAGGACAGTATAACCCTCTCACCTAACCTTCGCTTTTGTATTTGGCGACATCAGTGTTCTATAGACATCCTAACACAGTGTGAGATTATATTGCCCATGAGTCAGTGTGTGATGTTACTAACTTGGGTGACACCTAGTTAGACGGTTGGCCATTCTTCCGTAGAACTTTTCACTATTGGTTAGAAACATTCTCTGCGGCAGACTGCGACATTGTCGGCAAACGGAAAACATCGAACGAAGCTACAGCCATTAGAAGTCTAAGTCTTCTGGCAAAAAGTAACGCATACATTGCACGTCTAGAGACCCGGAAATTTCGTGGGTTCATCGACCAGTAGGCTAGACTCCTCAGTACTGTATACACTATGTCTTCATATACTTGTACATTGTCTGTTGCTCCAGTGAGTGGCCAGTTGTACATGTGACAAGGTAGTGCGGCAGTCAGTGAGTGTTTTCATGATGTTCTGCTATTGGTTCAAAGTCCTCAAGGAAGGGTTTCAGTAACTGTGAACCTATCGCGAAAATACATGATATTGAAACCTAACGACTTAGAAGATTAATTCTCGAAATATCCGGGACTCTGTGCATGTCTGTATAAATGGGTGCTATGCAACTGGCTAGTGTCTATACATAAGACACGCGTGAAGTGCTAGAAATTCATTAAAAGTATTACTTTTTTTTCATTCCAACATAAAATGTTATGATTTGTAAATAAAAAATTCACTATGAAGGGCGAGATTCCATGGAATAGTACCAACCTCAACCTCCAAGTGTTAATATTTCCATGACGTAGTTCATAATTCTCCGACAGCAACAATTATGATTGTTTGGTGACGTATTTGATAGTTCTTGGAACATCTAACTATTAAATTAACTCAGTACAAACACAGAACGTAAAATCACCCAGACGTTAAATTGCCTAGCGGCATTCGTGACGTAAGCGTTCATGGTCTATGATTGGCTGAGCGACAATGTGGGGGACAGCCTACGACTGGATGGCCAAGCTATTGCGTGGAAAATTCCTTAATGGCTTCGCTTCGCGAGGCAGGTCGAGGCTCGTAGAAGATTGCCATGTGACGTCTGTCTGCTTCGCGTGAGAGAGTGGCCATTTTTACTGGCACGCGCAGCGAGTGTACGTCACAGCTTTGCTTGCACAGACTTGATGCACAGGTAACATTTCGTGAGTTCAGTGGCCAGCATGTACACTCCACTTACCTGTGTATACTCAAGCTATGACTAGAGATGATGGTATATCGCGAAAATGTTTTGTGCCAACATACCCTTGAAAACCCTGTAGTTTCTTACGACATATACGATTGGCAGAGGTTGAATGCCAATAATGTATACTTCACTACTCCTTCTGTGATTAAACGACACCTGTTTCAACACATATTTGACGACTGCAAGCCAGTGATAAATAAGGAAACAAGTCGTGGTAGTAACACGTGTTACGGTTACAAGCCAATGTATATTTGACTTTGGCCAGTGTGTGTATAGGTCTGAGAAGTCTATGCTGTTGCCAGATTAACACGCGAAATAGCCATGCCTCTAATGATTGGCTTATATATGTCTGACACAATATAGCTGCCCGCAGACCAATAAATCTATCAAATACTAAAATAGCCAGATTATTATTGTCTCAGTCAAATAGGGTAACCAGTTCTACTTACGCGAAAAAACCAGCAATCTTATGGTAAGCTGAACGTACATTAAAACCTAGCAAACATTCAAGTTTTTCCGCGGTAAACCATCATCTCTAGCTATGACCGTTTGTCCATTAGCAGAGCCATTATTTTGTCGCGATTGCACAATTTCATTTCAATTCCTTACGTGCACATCTGCAGCTCTGTTACGTGGTGTTTGGCAGCGTGACTTTGTTCCGACACGTCTCTCATTTGACTGCACCAGTAAGAATATGTTTACTGTGAATGTGATTTGCCAGTAGAACCCTAAGTCACAGAATGTGTAGGAATACAGAAGTGAAATAGCCGGTGGGCCAGTGAACTCAGTCACACACGCCAGCAAAATGGCTTCCCTGGCCAGCAACATGGCGGAAACACCTACCGCCAATCAGCGTAAGGTGGCTGCCCTGCTAGCCGGCAACCAGGCCGATAGGTAGAGACACTGGGAAATCGCGGGAATAGTTGACTATTTGCTAGGTTCCAACATGCTGTATATAACACCGAATGTTTTTTATCGACATTGGCTATGGTTTATATGAAGGATTGTTTCTCTCTACAACAAACTCAGTTAGAACTGTACAGCTTGGACACACAGCGTGTGTGATTCGCTACAAAACTGTTCACACGCGTCACAGTTAATATACTACAGTTTATTGGAGACTATGCTAAATATTTTTGCGATTTTCCAGTGTCTCTACCGATAGGAAACCTGCCGTAACATGCAGGAGCCAAACATACACGGGGCTGGCATCAACAGTCTCGGGCAGCCAATAAGGGGCGAAGTTCGCCAATACCAAACGAGCCGCAACGTATTTTCGCGTCTGTATTACTACTTAGTCTGTGACATGGGTACACGCGACACTATACGCCCATGATCTATGGATAAAATCCGAAGACGCTGGCGGTTGAACTGAACATGAAGAAGAGAAGCAGGTGTGCACGTAAGCCACTAAAACAAATTGGTGAAAATATTTTTTCGCGAGAACTTCCATGCCCTAATTATAACGCAAAATTTGCGAGTGTATACACGTTCGCATTTATTCCTCGACGTAATTGACTCATATTGGAGGGTGCTGAACGATTAACTAACAAGCAGCTAAACTCAGGCCCAAGCACGTGGTATCAATATGTCAGCGAGCAGCCAATGAGCATCTGTTATCTGCTTAAGTACACATATATTCTTGGAGCCTGGTCGACAGGTCAGTGAACCCGCGAATATTTCTGGTCTCTGTTAATACCGCTTCCCTTGAACCGCGACCATACTTGGATTTGTTTTATCGTACATACTAAATTGCTATGTAGATGTCTGTGAAAGAAAACTTAAGATTCTCTGACTGACATCTATGTCGCAATGGAGTATGCCTATAGAGATGATGATTTATCGCGGGAAAACTTGATTGTTTGCTGGATTTCAACGCACGTTCAGCTTACCAGAAGATTACTGGCTTTCGCTTGTACAAGGAGCTGTTGCCCTATTTGACTGAGCCAATAAGAATCCCGACGTTGTAATTTTTGATGACTGTTATTGGTCTGTAGACAACTACGATGTGGCAGACGTATATCACCGAATCGTATGTGTGGCAAGAAACTACAGCGTTTTCAAGGGTATGTAGAAACAAAACATTTTCGCGATATACCATCGCTAGGGCCCGGTAGTTTTCGCGAAAATACTTATGCAGCACTTTGTTTCAGTGCCTTACGTGCGCACCTGCATCTCTGCTATGTGGTCAGTGGTTGGACGCCGTAACATACAACGTGTGGAGGTTGAACCCGCAAATCACAGACGTGATGTGTCGCAGTTATCCATGTACTGATTGACACAGTCTAATGAATAATGACTCTGCACAAAAACACTTTGTCAATAGCGATGAAGTGGAGCTGCAGGTGTGCACAGAAGGCACTGAAACGAATTGGGACAAAAATCTTTTCGCGGAAACTACCGGGCGCTAACCATCGTCTCTAAGTGTGTTTTAAAAAATGCATCCAGTCGTACACTCCTACTGCACAGCTCTTTCAGCAACCATACTTCGCAAATAATCCACAGTCCTTTTTTTTTTTTTTTTTTTTTGCAGATGCCCTTATGTGACTGAGCCAACAAGAATTCTTATTCGCTTCTACTATGCGTTGTCTGAAAAAAGAATTAAACTTTGTTCACTAATCAACGTCCGACCGTGTATAAGATGCAACACGCTAAATGTTTTACAAACTATACGGGTGCAAAAGATCGTCATAATAAAAAAACGCACTTTTCAAAAAAATTTCCTGTTTTGTTACAACAATGTGATTATTAAAAAGAGCTTGTAAAATACAAAAAAAAATCGTTTGTAATCATTAAACAATTACCGGCAAATATACACATGTAAAGTTGTTTACTTTTTGTATTTTTAAAAGTGGACTATTTATTGTAAATGTTACAATAATGATTTCCAGGATTATTTTTTAAATCTATTTCGAAAAAAAATTAAGTACGGAATAACTTTTGTGATGCCTAAAGTACACAGTTACAATACATTTTTGATTATTTTCTACTTCTTATTATATTTTTTTGTATTTCCTGCTACGACACAATGTTTCAGTATTACTTCTGCTTTATTAATAACTGAGCAATCGTACAGTATCAGAAGAATCTGCACAATAATTCATAATAGGACCTACGTAATAAATAAATTCTTCAACTACATTTTTTTAAGTGTAATTGTTAGATACATACAAAATTCGCGTTATATTCTGCCAGCAGACTACACTCCAAACAACTGCAGGCGTTTTCGACGTCAGTTATTACCTTACAATGCCGTGGTATGCCGCGGAGGATACGTCCGACACATAACGAAAAATTCTACAGTAAAGTGAACAACCTTTTGTTTTTAGCGGTCACATACTGAATAATAGATTGTTATTATCATATGCTATGGCCAACTGAATAATAGATTGTTATTATCATATGCTATGGCCAACTGAATAATAGATTGCATTCATCACACACTGTGGCCAACTGAATAATAGATTGCATTCATCATACACAATGGCCAACTGAATAACAGATTGCGTTCATCATACACAATTGCCAACGGAATCATAGATTACGATCACACACTGTGGCGAACTGAATAATAGATTGCGTTCATCATACACTGTCTATGGCGAACTGAATAACAGATTGCGTTCATCATACACAATGGCCAACCGAATCATAGACTGCGTTCATCACACGCTGTGGCCAACTGAGTCATACAATGTGTTAAAGTATGTACAGAACTGTAAAGTATAGTCTGTCATGCAAAATAATAAAGAGAATTTACATGTCCTTAGTCGTTGTATCATTATGCTCTATCTTATTTCTTAATTTTTTAGTTTTATTTATTTATATTTGGCTTTTAAATGCATAGAGAATGCAGCAATGGTATTTCGTGGAAATGCATGTAGTTACATAGCAAATGACAGCCGATAAAGCAGCTATAATATTTTCTTGTACACTCGGCAAACATGCGTCACAAATTTTTGAGTGCCAGCATTTGTGCGTACAAAAACTGAATGTTATATGTAACTAACTTAAGGCCATGCTCTATTGTTTAGATTTTTTTTACTGGTTTTAATTTGATACGCCTAAACGACAGCAAAAATATTTAAAAAATACTGTTTGGCAATTTTATTTTAAATCGTCTTCTCCATGTTGGTTGAATTGTTTTTCAAGGAAGCAAATACAATTGTTTTTACCAAATTATGCACTTAACGAAATTCTGGCTACTTGACATTTTAGTCTAAACCGTATAATTTCTTGCTTCGAAAAAATAGTTATCACGGCAAAAATTATTTTAAACAAAACTGCCAAACGGATTTTTGATATCGGCTGTCGTTTTAGTTTAAAAAATTTATAATTATCGCAAAACCAGTATAAACAAGAGAGCGTGGCCATAAAACGCGCTTTCCTTGCAACAGGGATGGAAAAACCGTGGATGCCATAACTTATTTATAGCATTTGTTTGTTCCAGCTGGCCGATGTATATAAGAGTTCTTCCACTCGTTTTTGTGAGCGAGTCTTTATCCTGCGGTTTAGTCTCACCCATAGTTTAAACAAGATGACAACATGTTACAGTTAGACATACTGGAAAACCGCGAGAATATTTAAGATACTCTCCAACAAACTGTAGTAATAATCGAGACACGCGTGAACAGTTTTGGGACAATTCGCACACGATCAGTTCTAACTAGGCCTGTAGAAGATAGAAGCAGTGCTTTTAATAAACGATAACCAATATCAGTGGCGAAGCGTGATGTGTTCTAGGGCAGGCGGTGATTAGCAGTGACTGTACAGAACTCACAGTTGCCTGTGGAACCATTTGACAGGTAGGAGCAGGTACACTGCTCAGCCAGTAGTATGTAAGAGGCGAAGAACTAGTTCTCAGTAATACACCTAGGTCTCAGTAACACAACTCTCACCTGCTCAAAGTGTATAGTCGGATCTCATACTGCTCGCCTTGGAACACGTCCACGCTTCGCCACTGACCAATATCGATACAAAACCTTCAGTACTGGAACCTAGCAAACAACCAAAGTTTCCTCCGATTTACCAGTGTTTCTAGTTACAGTGCATTTACGTTATTTTGAGTTCGTTTGACAAAAACCCCTTGGAAGAAAAACATTTTTGTAACTGTAACAATGGTTAGTGTACTCTCAGAGATGTCGGCTACTCAAATAAAATCAAGTTGTTTATATTATCCTGTTTTTTTTTTAAGGGAAGATGAGTACGTAAAATAGTATCTACTGCAATCGAGTTTGTGACGTACGTACATGCAGTTGAGAAGTAATCGTAACAAAGCTAAAGTATATTTATTAATTTTCACGGGTAAAGAATATAGGCAGGTGTTCATGCCAATGAGTGTTAATGTTGTTTAAGTGCGATAAAATCATTATTTCACGTTTTTAAGAAATACAGTTAAATTTGCTAACGATACTTGTGAGTATAGTTTTACGCACAGTAAAAAAAAATTGTACTTTTACAAAAAGGTTTTTTTCGAAACCAGTTTCCAAAAAAAAAAATTTTGTAACACTACGAAAATATTTTGTAAAATTTACAAAAATCTTGTACATTTACAAATTTCTTTGTATATTTACGAACATTTCTGTAAATCTACAAACAAATTTTGTATATTTACAGCTAATATCTGGTTCATTTTACAATAATTACTTGTAGTGTTAAAAAACATTTTTTTTTGGAAACTAGTTTCCAAAAACCTTTTTTGTGAAAGTACGAAATGTTTTGTAAAATGTGAAAGGTCTCCTAGGTTTATTTTGTTTCTATTCGAAAAAATATGCTCATTAGCGTAATTTTACTAGTTCCCAAAGTTGTTAACGCTATTTGTAACCACTTTAAAAGGTTTCTGACATCTTACTTTTATTATCTGACTGATAATGTTCTGATATTGCGTTACAAGAATTTCCTTGTAAATGTACAATTTTTTTACTGTGCGCTTACGAAACAATTTTAGCTCTCACAGTTTTCTCATATCGCGGTATCAAAGTAAAAATTTGCATGTTACGCTGCCATGCAAATAGTGAAAACCGATTTGCTTGCTTAAACTAAACAATTCATGGTTAAATAACTTCCTATGAGCTACGTAATATAGCATTTTGAAACCCACAGCATAATATTTTTAGTTTAAAAAAACCGCAAGTGTACAAGAAAAAAGTTGAAAATTCAGAATTTTTTTTAAATACAAAAATACTTCACTGTAAGTTTTTTTATGTTTTGTTACATAGCCCATGGCATTTTATTTCACTGTGAATTATTTTAATTAATTAAGTCAATTGGTTTTCACTATTTGCATGGCAGCGTAACATTCAAATTTCTACTTTGACGCACCGTTATGAGAAAACTATGAGAGCTAAAATTGTTTCGTAAGAGTAAACTGTACTCACAAGTATCGTCTACAAAACTAGCATTATTTCATACAAATATAAAATAATGTTTTTATAGCAGGTCTGCAGATGTGCACACAACTCATTTAAACCAAATGTTGCAAAAATCTTAACGCCATAAAATCGTGGCTCTACCGATAATAAAGTAGCAAATAAATGCATGTCCAAACATATGGCATTACTGGGTCCGTGAACAGCCAGTTAGCAGATGTTGTTTGCGTCAGTAAGTATATATTCTTGAAGCCCAGCCTACAGGTCAGTGAACCCCTCGAATGTTTCATGTCTCTAATCATGGAGCAAAGCTGTAGACGTAAACTAAACACGTTGATGCAAAATTATTTTCATCAAAACTCATTTGGGTTTTATAGGCTGTTCTGGATAAAGTGAGCACTCAAAATAGCCCCGCTAAATTTCTATTTTCAGCCAGTTTGTATTTTCCCTCGCGTAACGGCTAACGACGGCAAACGTCTAACCTCTCTGGACACGTCACTTGAGGTTAGCGCATGAAAGATAAATTGTGCAGTCTGTAGCAACTGTTATAGTTTGATAAAAATAAAGGTTACTAGTTATGTAAAACGTAAATATGTTGTTTTCTCTTGCTCTTATTTCAGTATTGTTGTATTTAAATAGGTAATTGCATGGATCTACAATCGGCAAATCGCTGCAAACTATACAACGAGTAAGGTAACTATTGTTAATGATGAATTACATGCAGTAACGACTAGTGATTTTTTTTAAAGGTTAAATATTTAGTGCTCACTTTATTCCGAACAACCTATACGTAACTTATAATTTTATTTTTAGAAAGTATGTCGTAAAGTTAAACGGGAACTTCTATATTTCTGTTTTACGAACTATGCTGATGTTATTTTCATATGAAGTCATCTGAAAAAGACATATTTGAGCGATTTTTGAGAGGTCCCAAAATATTTTTGTAGGTGTTACGTAATTTTGAGAATATTGTTTAAAACGTAATTTCTTCTAACATATAAACATATTTGGGATCATTTGAATTGCTTTGCGTCAGTGAGCGAATGTTTTTAACTCTGAATGTCTTGGGATTCTACACTCAAATGACAGACGTGTGGTGTCGCAGTAGCTGCAGGTGTGAACGTTAGGAATTGAAATAATTCCACGCAAAAATCTTATCGCAAAAATTTCCTTTCACTAGCGATGACGTTTTCCGGAAGTTTTTAATGGCAAACTGCCAAAAGAATAATAATTTTATAGCAGTACCCACGTTCGTTTCGTAATATCTCGCTAAGTAACCGCTTATTTCCAAGACTGTGTTACGTAACCGGTTGTCAAGTACAGGGAAAAATACAATTTTCGGAACTGTACTTGATAAGTCTTGACAAGTTATATGGAAGCAGTGGGGGAGGGATCGATGCGAAAACAACCGCTCAACAAATGGCTAGTGTTTTCTTTACACGCAAGCAATCATGTACGAAAAATACAAATAAATTAAAACAAACAGGAGTTTTCAAATATACATAATATAAGCAAATACCCGAGAGCTTGTGCAATTCTGTGAGCATACCGAACGTTGTTCCAATCCGAAAGACAAGAAAAAACTACATTTCATTAATTTTGTATTTACTCTGCCAACCTACGAATGCGTGAAAAATTTTTTCCTCTGTAAATAATATATTTTAGTTTGACATAACGAAAACGAAAACAGCTATGCGGCAGTCACATGAATAATTAATAGTAAGAAAATGTTAACAGAAGAATTATTCTAAAAAAATAACTTGCCGCTAGATTATTTTCCATTATTTCGTCTTTGTTATTTACATTTATTTGCCCGGTATAAGTTATCTCATTTGAAGGAATTGTGTGAAAGTAATAGTTGCAGACCAGCTGAAATATGATAACCGAGAAGCATACACTAGCGACCAAGAATGTTGTCTCATACACAGTAAAAAATTGTACATTTACAAGGAAAAGCTTGTAAACTAATATCAGAACATTATCAGTCAGGTAATAAATGTGAGATGTCCGAAATCTTTTAAGTGTTTATAAATATTATGAACACCTTTAAGAACTAGTAAAATAAATGTTAATGAGTAAAGTTTTTGATTTTAAACAAAATAAAAATTGAAGACCAGACAAATTTTACAAAACATTTTGTAATTTTACAAAAAAAAAAAGTTTCCAAAAAAATGTAGCTCTACAAACAATTGTTGTAAAGTGAACCAAATATTAGCAGTAAATATACCAAATTTGTTTCTAGGTTTACAGAAATGTTTGCAAATATACAAAGAAATTTGTAAAAGTACAAGTTTTTTGTAAATACTACAAAACATTTTTGTAGTGTTACAAAAAACTTTTTTGGAAACAGGTTTCCAAAAAAACCTTTTTGTAAAAGTACGAAATTTTTTTTTGCAGTGAACAGCCCCTGAACAAGTCATTGCGACAAAAATTAACACGGTTAGTTTATTTACACAACTGTTAAGGCAATACCTGCATTGTATAAACCCGTTATACACATACAACCAAGTTAAGTAATAATATGACAGTACGCTTCACTAATTGCACAAAATGAAACACGACATAAATAATGGACTACTGTTCAAGGACATAATTCTACCAGATATACCACACTATAATGTACGGTTTTCTAAATGTTCCTTAATATTGCCTTAGGGGATTAATTAAAAAATTTTTCTTACAGGCAGTCTCATTCCTTGACATTACTGAATGACATAATACAAGACGTTTAATGTTACTGAAGTTTTTAAGATTACTTTAAAACGTAACTAGCTGTCCCGTTGCGGCTTCGCCCACGTGCACTATAGAAAAGAGTAACTAACCTTTAATTACGTATTAATTGATGGTGTTACTATACTCTCTGTATATCTTTAACAATTAACATATGATATCTATGCTGAGCAATTCTCTAATCTTCTACTCAAAATTGGCGATAGGTCATATACTGAATATGATGGACAGAATATGATACCTGCAAGCCTAGGAAGAATAGTAATGAGAATCGCTGATCTCTTAGAAAATGTATATCCTAATATATCCTACATTAGTGAGAAACCCATTGACAGGTTGTTGAAATTAATGACACATTGCTGACAAAGTAAAACATCGATCAGCGTACCAAGCTAGAAGTACGTAATGAAACAGAAAATATCCCCAAATGATGTTCGAAAGCTAAGGAATATTAAGCTAGCTGATAAATAATACAAAAAATACAAACAGCTTTATTCAGTCCACTTCGCTGAGCGTATTATATTTGCAGAACATCTTTGTTTTTCATTCATTTTTTTTTCTCTAATAGCAGTACGCCCGCATCTTTGTTTGCGTGTATTAGCTACTCAAAGCAGATACCTCTTTGTACACCAGATATGTAGTTCAGTGATCAAGCGTTAGAATGTCAAATCTGCTAGTTGAGTTAGCACTGCAGCAGGATAAGCAGCTATAGCTGTCCACGCGATAAGCAGACTTAAGTTTATCCCTGCCACTAACAACGACTTCGTCTGGGACTTATTTATAGTCACAGCAAAGTTGATGTTGTGGGGTCATTACAGACTGTTAAATGTAAGAAATTAAGCGAATGAAACAAGTAGTTTACGTGGTATTAAAGACTGATTTCCTTCGAGCACCACCATCGGTGATTTTACCCTCAATAACATATTTGTTTTTTGTAACCTTTACTTGAAGTTAAGTGGCACTAAGCAGTTTTGACGGGATAATGTTTCGCTGAAATATAAACGTATTTGGTGTCCCAACTTTGAAGTTAGTGAGATGGTATATGTGGGCTGATGCTGTCGAGAATCTTCAGTAGATAGTGGACTGCATGATCAATTTTCATCACTTTTGAACGACTTCCAAATTCACAAATTTCATCTGCCTTGCAGTTTTTTTTTGTGTCAGACTTGCACGTTTGCACAACATTTAAAAGGAATTTCAGCCCTGAACCTTCCGAACAAACAACTGCGCCACGTAACGTCGAAATCATTCATGAAAACTACTTTTAAAAATTAAATATTATTTCCTGGGCTCATAGAGGTTGTACAACACCGCGCCTTGATAGAACTGTAGAATGAAACCCCTGTATAATTTATTTCTCACTGGTCGTACTTGCTTTTCGGATCGTCTACAATGAAAGTTCACAAAGTTTTCTATTTAATTAAGTTATTTATTAAAATAAAAAAACCTGCATTACTCTTTTTAGGTACTTACGTAAGCATCAATCTGACGCGAATATCTCCACAATATCTCTACTGGATAGATAAGTATCATCGGCTGACAGAAAACAAATGTTATCACTTTTTAACCCCTTTAGGTGTCAAATTTCGAATTTTTTTATATTTTACACCGTAAATATTTGTTCAAGTATCTAAGTTATGTGAAAATCACGACGATAGCTCATTCTGTCAAAGCAAAATCGATCATTGATTAAAAATCACTTATCACCCTTGTATAGTACTGAGAGTTCGAATTTTGAAAAATCTTAAAATATTTTTACGGCCATTTGCGTAATCATCATCCTGAAGCAAACATTAACTGAATATCTCGATGGGTTCTATATATATAAGATTTATCTAAAACGCATTCCAGGTCTTTTCACCTGCTAAGAGACTGAATTTCGAAATATCCTTTTATCACATTTTAGACTACTTATCTGGTGTCTCTTGGACGTGAAAAACACGACAATAGCCCGTTGTGTTCAAGATATATCGGCGGTTAGTTAAAAACAAATTTAATCACTTTTCATCCCTTTCACCTCCTTAGGTGGGGAATTCCGAAAATTCCTAAAATTACTTTTCAGGTATTTGAGTGAGCATCAATCTAAAACAAAAATCACGTCGCTAAATAGAAATCAATGGAATCATATACATCTATTGTGAATCTAAAACAAATTTTGCACTTTATTTACCTCTTTGAGACCGAATTCGGAAAATATATTTTAATTGTATTTGGTATATTTACAAAAGCATCTATCTAAAGCAAAGAGCACTTCGATATCTCGATTGGTTCGATAGATATGAAGGAATAATCGAAAACATATTTCACTTTTTTCATCCCCTTAATTAAAGAATTTCGAAACGTCTTAGAGTCCTGAAGTAAAATTCACGACGATAGTAAATTGTGTTTTAGTGACATAGAGGACTCATAAAAACATATTTTGTCTCTTTTTGCTGTTTGGGGATCGAACGTCAAAACAATTTCAGAAAATCGATTAAGTTTGTATCTATGCCCTGATACGTTGACTGTAACAAAAGTTACCGATATTATACTGATAAATCCAAGGTGATATGGATCAATACCTCTTTAATTCCATCCGTTCATCCCCATCCCCTAAAACAAATCAGCAAACTTTGACTATTAACGGGTCGACGGAAGAGAATACGGTCTTCTTTCTTTGCCTAAACGTTTAGTCGTCCGCGTATTTCACAGGAAAAGGAATTAATCTTCGGTTGGTTAGCTCGTGTTTTGTTTAGGTGCCTTTGTTTTCGTACCTGTTGTCTACAGTTAATTTCAATGGTTTATTAGTGTTCAGTGCTTTGCAAATTATATCTTAAATTTGTTGATTCATTTTATTTAAAACACGCATTACCTATTTTGTCAGTTGGTAACACTGAGCCTACGACGGACGGATGACATTTGTAAATCGCTAGGCGGTCTGATGACGTACAGACGGATGACGGACGGACGCGACGTGCTAATGTTGTTTCGTTGTGATATTCTCAAAAGAGAAGCTGTAAGAAACAATAAAAAAAAGCCTTCTGAAATGTAAACTCTAAGTCGAAACCCGTCGTACGCCCGTGTATTTCCGCGAAAGAAGTCAGCATCATATTTTTGTTTGAGTACCCAGGTCTTGGAAGCCTTTCTCCTCTTTACGACGTGTTGAAGTAGCTGCAGGACAAAATACTGCGTCATGAAGATTATAATTAACGTTAGGTAGCAGTTTCAGCGACGTAAAACTTTTCAGTTTATTTCTGAGAACTATCGTGCGTCTGAGAGGAGAAACTCAATATCCCAACGACGTGCCTGGGCGTGTGAAGGAGAATTTTTTTATGTCTGTCCTATCGTAAATTCCATAGATTTTCCATCTTCACAAGAATGTCGGCATTGTGTGTGGGACGACAGCTAAAAATATGTACTAGGATAACGACATCCTTCCAAGGTTGCTGAGTTTGTGTTTATCTTGGTGGTAAAGTGCATTTTCCTGGATTTTACACTGAAATAAATGTATTGTTGCAGGTACCATACTTATTTTAAAGTGACACTTAAATTTAAAATATTTTACTGTACTACGCTTATGATTTTTTAAGGAACTAAGGACCGATATTATAAACCGCATTCGAATGATACGGCCCTAAATGTGTCAATTTATCCTATGAGAATATTTTTGTAAGAGTAAAAATAATAAATTGTGGAACGCATACAACAGGTGGTAATTGACGCATGAAAAGTTCACGTAGTCACTAACAATTATATTGCACTGGGAATGATGTGAACTGTTGTGTCAGTTTTCTCAAAGACAAATACTCCCTGCAGTCTTTACTAACATCTATTGAATGAGCCCGACGTGTTTCATTTTGAATCTTTTACAAGTTTTATCATAGGCGAAATCATTTTATACTGTTTAGTCCCTTTTAAAAAGGTGGTACAGTATAGGCTACAATCTTTTTTAAAAATCTTTTGAAGATTTTAATGTTAAAATGTGTTATGTATTCTTATATTTAAGGAACAATTGTTTCTCGTATTTTTTCTCTTGTATTGCAATGTCAACCAGTTCTTAGCTACATTTAAAGTTTCAAGTATCTAGTAAATTACAGATTAAATAGTGAAATATATTTACTAAATCAATCAGTTTTTTTTTTTTTTTACTTTTTTCTCAGTGAACATTGACAAAACAACAGATTCATCAGTAATAAAAAAACCTTGGAACTTATTGAAACTGTGAACATTCCACTGGTTTTAATTTACTGTGTGCCGAACAGCTCAGTGTCACCGAACAGACAAACAAACAAGAAATCTTCGTAATAAGGACAACTCTCCTGTTAGGTTGTCGGTGATATCTGCAATGTTCCTGCAACTATCTGTTCTGTAGAAGTAACGACATGTTCTATAGAAGTAACGACATGTTCTGTAGAAGTAACGACATGTCCTGTAGAAGTAACGACATGTTCTGTAGAAGTAACGACATGTTCTGTAGAAGTAACGACGTGTTCTGTAGAAGTAACGACATGTACTGTAGAAGTAACGACATGTTCTGTAAAAGTAACGACATGTTCTGTAGAAGTAACGACGTGTTCTGTAGAAGTAACGACATGTACTGTAGAAGTAACGACATGTTCTGTAGAAGTAACGACATGTTCTGTAGAAGTAACGACATGTTCTGTAGAAGTAACGACATGTTCTGTAGAAGTAACGACATGTTCTATAGAAGTAACGACATGTTCTGTAGAAGGAGCAGAGAGCATATTTCTTCTACAGAACAGATATTTGTAAGAGCAATTCAAACAGTATCGACAGCAAAACTGGACTTTTGTCGATATTTTAACATAAGTAGGTGCACACGCCGATACATTTCTTTTAGCGAATCGATCAGATATGTAAGTTTGACCTTTGCCATTTATTTCTCGATAATTTTTTTTTCTGCTGCGAAACCCTTGAATTTTTTAAAAATATTTTGCGCCACTTTGTTTCGACGCCTTATGTGCACATCTGCAGCTCCGCTACGTGGTTATTGACAGCGTATATTTATGTAAAGGAGTCACTTGTTTGACTGAGCCAATCAGAACTAGGTTACTACGACACACGTATTTGAACCCTAAGACGCCGACAGTTGAAAACATACAATTATTGATATGGACTTGAAAAATCCGCGTTTCATTTAGGTAACACTCTAGATTTCAAGCAACTGACATTTCGTGTCACTTTCTTAATTGGTTCTTGACTTAATTTACAACTCCTGTAGGACTCCCAGCCAATAATAAAGAAGAAAATTATTGCAGGTCCAGTCATGTGGTATCACAGTGTCAGCGAGCAGCCAGTGAACAGCTGGTGTCTTCTAGAGTACATATATGTTATTGGAGGCTAACCTACAGGCCTGTGATCTCACGAATTTTTCCCGTCTCTAATTATTGAACGAAGTATTCAGAGACGGTAAGATACAAACTGACACAAAGACAGGAGCTGGCAGAGATGTCGGTCATGACCTTTGTTAAGGCAGGCTCAAATGTGAAATTCATTATTTTATATTTGTACGAAATAGTGTTAGTTTTATAGACGTTACTGATTACTAAGTTTTTTTTAAAGAATCTATAGTATTTACGTGACATAGTTTGCATGTTTGCGGCAGCGTACACCAAACCAAAAAATCAATTTACACATTAAATTAGATGTCACGGTCAACATGCTAAAAAATTGAAAAATACATAACAAAATATTTTAGCATTTTTTACAACTTGATGATAATAACAAATTTATATTGAACATTTATCGAAATTTCTGGTACGCTAAAAATAAAAACCTATTTTATCTGAAGCAAATATTTTGTTTGTATCGAATAGCAGCATTCATCTTTATTCCAAGGATACCAAGTAAAAACTGTCTTATCGTTGTTGTGTATGTCGGTGGTAACAAGTACACGTCCCCTTCTAATACCCGCCGAACTGCCATGGCGAGGTGTAAAGTCGCACTGCAAGAGCTGATAGTAGCGTGACCCTGCTCTTTCAACGCTCTTGGGCTACTGATTAAAAAGTCCGAGCGCAGCTCATTATATATCGAATCATACTGCTAATTTCACGATTTTAATAAGCAATTGAACGGCCTAAATGAACCTTCACAGCTTTCGCCTGGAGAAATTTCTGAAAACCGTTTAACCGGAGGCGTGAATCGAACCCGGGTCCCCCATAATGCGAGTCCAATGTGCTACCGTTGCGCCGCTTCACACGGTCCCTACCAGTGGCACAGACTGTACAGTAATACAGACGTGAAATAACGTGGCGGCTCGTTTGTATTTGGCGAGCTTCGCCACTTATTGGCTGCCCGAGACTGTTGATGCCAGCCTCGTGTATGTTTGGCTCCTGCATGTTACTGCAGGTTTCCTATTGGCCTGGCTGTCGATTATCAGAACAGCTGCCTCACGCTGATTGGCGGTAGGTGTCTCCGTCATGTTGCTGGCCAGGGAAGCTATTTTGCTGACGTGTGTGACTGAGTTCGCTGGCCTACCTGCTATTTCACTTCTGTATTCCAAAATATTCTGTGCCAGTGGCGTATCGTGGTCGTGTTCCAAGGCGTGCGGTGCTAATCTGTGACTATACACAACAGTGAGTTGTCTGTGCGACCATTATACATATAGGAGCAGGTACACTCTTCTTACAGTAGCGTACAAGAGGCATGGAACTATTCTATAATAATATACCACTGTCTACACAACACATGTTTATTGTAGGGACCCTTGTATTTCGCGAAAACAATTTTGCCTCTCTTTGTTTCCGTGCCTTACGTGCACATCTACAGTTCTGCTTCGTGGTCAGCGATTGGATATTTTAATTGTCACGAGCCTTGAGACTCTACCGACAAATCACAGACGTGTGGTGTTGCAGGAAAGTTTTTGTAATTGGCTCGGTCAAATGAGATACGGCTCTTCACACAGACGCGCTGCCAATAACCATGAAGTAGAATTGCAGATGTGTACGTAAGGCACTGAAACAAACTGTGGGCAAAATTCTTTTCGCGAAAAAACAGGGTCCCTATTTATTAGATATTACTAGAGTCCGGAAAAATTCGCGGTTTCACTGAGCTGTAGACTAGTCTCCAAGAATATATGTGAAATCGTGCAGACAGCAGGTGTTTATTAGCTGCTCGCTAACACTGTGAAATGGGCCTGTGTTCAGTTACAGTTTTATTATTGGCTCAAATACTTCCAGGAAGTGTCGAGTAAGTCTACGGCCAATTGCGAACTTGATACAGACCTATAGTTGCTGGAATTCCAGCTTGCGCCTAAAAGAAAACGCGAATTTTTCAGCTATCTACATATGACAGGTAGGCACATTGATTATACGTACTCAAAGCGTATAGTCGGATCTTACATTGCATGCCTTGGAACAAGATCACGATACGACACTACTCCCTACATCTCAGATGCGAGCGAGTGAGTGAGTGAGAGATTTTGGTCAGCGCTTAACATCAAGGTCTTCAGCACTGGTGAGGGGTGACATGGGGTGAGCATGGAGCAGCGCCGGAATAATAATGGCGGGGTAAACTGGAGATCCTCCACAAAACCCGTAGACCAACAGAAGCGTCCCCAAAGTTTTCAACGTCCGAAATTCACAATAAACACCTCCGGGAATCGAACCTGATACAACGTGGTGGGAGGCGAGCGGTCTGACCACAGCCGCCGTGGCCCCTGTTAGTATGGACTACCCTTAGACTAAAACCTACTGGATTTGTGGAGGCACTTGAGAATAATCCTTATCGCGACGATATTCAAAACATTTCGCCAGCGTTTTTTGAGAAACCTATCAACAAACAAGTTGTTCAAGAAATAATACAGTCCGCGATACAACTACATTCGCAGAGGGTAGCTATTTTGAGCTCCTAAGCAGCGTAAAATTATATACAAACAGCTCTATAATCAGGAAACAAATTCAAATATAACACGTATTTAATTAGAGATGATGGTCTATCGCGGGAAAACTTGACTGTTTGTCGGGTTCCAACGTAACATAAGAAAATATTACTGGCTTTCTTTCGCTTGTACTTGGAACTGTTACCCTATTTGACTGAGCCAATTATAATCCTAATATTGTAATATTTGATTTGCACACTGAGAAAATTATATTGTTGTAAGAACCAGATTTTGGTTCCTCCAACCATCCATTATTGTTAACATAGTGACAGTTATCTGATTGGTTACAGTTACTATATACATATGATTAGGGCCCGGTAGTTTTCGCGAAAAGATTTTTGCCCCACTTTGTTTCAGTATCTTACGTGTGCGCCTGCAGCTCAACTTCGTGATTATTTGCAGAGTTTTTTGGGCAGAGTCGTTATTCATTTGACTGCGCCAATCAGTACACGGATAACTGCCCAACACCACGTCTGTGATTTGCGGGTTTAACCTCCACACGCTGAATGTTACGGCATCCAATCACTGACCACAAAGCCGAGATGCAGGTGCGCACGTAAGGCACTGAAACAAAGTGCTGCAAAAATCTTTTCGCGAAAACTACCGGGCCCTACATATGATAAATGGCGATAATAATACCAACAAAACTGGTTATGGTTGCCATTACAGAGTTACTGGGTACTGTCAGCAATGCCGTTATGTAGTATTAGCAATCTCTACTTGTTGCTCTTAACAACACAGTGTGGTAATTTTAACAATATGTTCTATTGCTTGTACAGTGCTCAATAGTACTACAACAATGCAGTATATTAATTTTAACAAACTGTTTTTTTTCGGTGCTGTGTAGTACTCCCAGCAATGCAGTATAGTAATTTAAATATCTGTTATGTTGCCTTACAGTGTCCGCATCAACAGTCGCTTCAAATACATTGTAGAGAGCGGCAGTGTGCATTGTTTCTCTCGACAAAGCTTCGCAAAAGTTTGTCATGCCACAAATTAAAAAACTGTTATGTAATATTCTCGCTTTGAAGAGAGCTATTGTTTATTATATTCGTGTGAGTATAGTCCTGTGGCCTTAGTTCGTATATATGTTAGTAATTCCGCATCTCATCGCGATATACACATCGGACAAGAACCTCTACCCCAAGCTAACTCCGTGCAAAATAGGTTTATTTGGATTATCGTCTACTCCTGACCCAACCCTCCTACTATTCTGAATATTATAGCCAGGTGCCAACAATAGAATTAAACACAATAACCAAAATTTGAAAATATATATTAAAGCTTATAGTACAAGTCATAGTAGCAAGAGATTCCTGGAGCTAACAACAGATAGCACTATCGTCGCAGCCGTAGGTACTTCCAGCAATACATTGCACTATTGTAGCTACCATACTAGTCTGTTAACTCTACAATACTAGTTCTGTAATCTGAATATCAGTCCACGGCACTAATTGTGTTTACTATACTGGTTTGTTAATTCTACAAAGCTAGTTCTGTAATCTCTACATAATCAGATGAATACTTTTACAGTCGACTATTCTGTTGCAAAAAAACATACTTGTTTGTTATCTATACAAGACTAACTCTGCAATTATAATAGATTCGGAGGGTTTCTCTAACCGTCCACAATACTGTTGTATGTTCCATACCTCTTCTGTAAACTTGTGAAAAAAGAAGGTATCGTCTACAAAATATTCCTTTGGAGTTACTACACGGCAATGTTGGGTTTACACTATCGTGTTCTGTTATCGAAACTATACTCTTAGGAGTGTGTTCACAACCATATGTATAGTTCCTAGTACAGAACTCACTGTTCATGCTGCAGGAAAACTGGTTCGTACAACAAAATAACATTTAACAGTATTTATATAGTTCTGCTAACAATTTGTATTGTAAAAATATTACCGAACGTTTTGTTGCAAGTACGGAAGTTTGGTTGTCGCTACCATAAAATGTAATTACAGAACTGTTTTGTTAAATGCTGTCTAAGTTGTGTCAGGCGTATATCACCCAATCATACTTGATGCAAGAAACAGCAATGTTTGCAAGGGTATGTCATCACAAAACATTTTCGCGATATACCATCATGTCCAATAACAATTCATGGTCTTGTGACTTTTTGCCACCAATAAAGAGGATCTAGTATTCTTATAAAACGTCTGTATAAATTATGTTAACAAGTGATGATGTGTGTGTATGTATGTGTATATATATATATATATATATATATATATATATATATATATATATAAATGTAATATGCATTAATCGAAAATCGCAGATTTCTCTGAGCTATAATACAAATACTAAATTGAGCCATCCAATTTTTTTTGTTAAATTTTTGATGATGCCAAACGAACTTATCAATAAGACATAACGTTTCGCTCACAAGAATTGTCAACACACGGTACCTGTTATTTCCCTTTTAGAGTTTTGTTTTATACTGACAACGACAAAAAACCTGGTGCTTTTCAGAATCTTCACGTCTAAGAAACTCTTTAAATATTCGTGAAGTTTGTACACACAGAATTATACGAAAGTGCTGTACACACGCAAACAAGATTGCGACCTAAATACGCAATGCACGAGAAAGATTGCAACCGACACATTTTCCTTACTGTAGTAAAACATTAACCGGGTGACAAAGAAGGAAGGGCAAGTCGTCTAGTCCAAGAATGTGCAACACATCTCGGTGACACGCGAGCTTAGTTCCAGTCACGGGATAACCAGATACACGCAAGGAATATTGCAGAGCATAAGACAAGAAATATCCTCATTTGCGAGCATTATTGCTGGATGTCGTTCAAGTCGTCCAGCCGGGTTATGATGAGGTTGCGAGAATCATGTGCAGCAGGTTGCGAACAATCAGGCGTAAATGTTGCAAAACCGTTATTGAGATAGCAGCGCGCCTGCATCAATGGGGCCAGGATAACAGTTCCTTTCATTGATACTCTTATTTTTAATTGGACTTGACGTATCGTCGACAAAGAGCTCGTTAGAAACGGCTACACACTACTTCACACAATGGCCGGAAGTGGACGAGGAATCGGCCACGGCCTTTGTTAAGGAGCCATCCCAGAACTCGCCTGGAGTGATTTTGGGAAACCATGGGAAATCGAAATAACAATGGCCTGTGCTGGAAATTTAAAAATCGGGAACTCCCAAATGCGAGTCCAATAAATGTTATCATTGCTTCACCATATTCGGTTATTTACGTTTGTAAGTACTCTATCAGCTTGAGACTGATTATCACAGACTTGTCATCTGTTCTGCGATTTTAAGACATCTGGCACTATTTCATACACTGAAATAATATTAAATAACGTTTTATGTCTACGCATTTACATACGCATGGCGCACAAGTGCATGTGTACATACGCACACACATTCTTATGAAATATATACAGGCATACACGTTCAAACATACAAACATGTAAGAATATGCCAAACACTTTATATAAATACGTGCAGAGATAAATCATAAACATTCTTCCATACGTTTGGTCTGTGTGTGTGTGTTGGCGTGTGCGTGTATATATATATATATATATATATATATATATATATATATATATATATATATATATATATATGAAGAAATTTTTACTGATACTAATTCCAAATAAATTGTTTTACACTAAATCCTCTGCTAGCAACCGTAATTTAAATTATTAGTATACGCAAAGAGTTTTTCAAATTCGATCTTAGAGCCTTACGCCCATTGTATGGTTTTTAATTTTTTTTCACTTGTGTGTAATATATAGTATGCGTATTTGTAAATATTTAATCCTCAGAGGTAACTGAGTTTGCACGGTGCCCTTATAGAAATTTACTTTGCTTTCACCAACCTTCTGTTTCGGATGTCTTCTTACTGTGGTGTCTTGGAGTTCCAAAGGCCACAGGTCCCTATTTTACGCGGTTTCTTTGCAAATATTATGTTACTGAGTTCTTAAAGGGAGTAGATATCGTAAAACCGTCACATGTATGTGTCTAAAATAGTTTTTATTTTGCAACCTATTATTTTTACAAGTAAAAAATGTTTAATTTTGCATACAACTTTTATAGTATTTCCTTCGCTCAATAACTAGCAAAATTTATAGAAAAAATTGTTGGAAGAAATTACACTGCAAAAAAATAAACACATATGTGTGACGGTTTTGCGATTCCTTTAAAATTCAATAATTATAACTTATAAAACACCTTAAATACGGAGCCGTGGTACTGAAGTCTCAACAATGATTCCACTAGAGACTCGACCGGGGACTCAGGCGGGGAGACAAGGGGAGGGAATCGGTCTTGACCTGAATTAAGAGAAGTTCTCAAGTAGAATGCAGACTGCAGTTGAGCCCTCACGGAGAGCCATTGACCAAAAATCCATTTTTTCCACTAATGTCATATGATAGGAGTAAAATAAAAAGTTACGTTTATAGATAGTAGTTTTTTACCTTCCCTGGAAAGAAACCATGTTTCCAGAACAGATATTTTGTGACATACTGGTATACGGGTAAACATTGACTTTACAAAAAACGTCTTGCTAGATACTCCTCTTAAGAGGCTCGTTGCGTTTATGTGTGTGAAGCAGAGCGATAAGGTTGTCGTTGACTGACATATGTAATGTATTATCGCCTCTTCGCTCAAGCCATTCAGCTGGCGTGCAGTTTTGTACTATTATCCTTTTTCCTATAGGACTTTAAGCTGTGACCAATTTTTTTTATATTTATTATTTTTTTTGTGGCTAGCATAGTCCAAAGTCTAACACTTGTTTCTATAGTTGCGTTTTTGGAATTCGGTTATTATTTTTCCATATACGGCAGTCTAGAAAACCCATTTTTGGCCGTTTTGAAGCACTGAGAGAAAGAAATTGTTCACATAACAAAATATATTTGTTTGATGAATATGTGTTTTACTGAAACATGCGATGTTTCACTTAAAAACGCCTTGTTTACAAGAAACATACAAATTTTTTTACTGTGACCAGGTAATATAGTTGAACATATTTGTTTCAGTTAAACAATATTTTGTTGGCATAACCAAGTCGCAGTTAGTTATCTCAGTCTATATTTGTGGCAATAAACTGAATTTTCATTTGAAACATTCGTTGTTGTTTCTCTCAAACAAATGTAGTTTGGTTAGAGCAAACATTTGTGACCAAACATGTCATTCGGTTCTACCAAATATATAGGCCCTACTTGTTTCGCCGTATACGTACTTAACATTTGTTTGCGTGAAAGATGTAATATCATTGTTGTGTTAAACAAACAGTTGTTTGTATAACGTGATCAAGATGTCGGACACGCTGGCAACTTATTCGTTTTGGTTAGTTATGTTTTTGTTTCATTCAATATATAATTTCGTTAAAATGTGGTTATTAATAATAGACAATGTAACAGACGCAACCCATTAATTTTCTATCGGTTTAATAAACACATACCCAATTTTGTTAACTTTCCTTGATATATCATCATAACCCATCTGATGTTCAACAGTTCTGCTGGTCTAGTGGTTAAGGTAATAGACTTTTAATTATATGAGGTTTTCGGGTCCAAGAAATTTAACTTTGTATGAAAACATGCAGTACATGATTAAAAACGTGAATGTTATCTCCGAAATAAGAAAATCGGCTAATAATAAATTTATTTTCTATTTTAAACAGCTTGGTAAGCACAAACATACTTCACCAAACATATTATTTAGTTCTACCAAATGTATATTTGTTCTGCCATATATGAACGTACCATTTGTTTGAGGGAAACCAATTATATTTTATAGTACCATTTCTTTTTCTCAGTGAGGGCACTAAAATAATGTTTCTAATAAAAATCCCGAATTTTTAAAATTATAGTGACATGGTTTGAAGTGTGTGTTCTTTTCGTAGATATACAAATATAACTTGCATTAAATAGTTTCGTCAAAAAAAGAATAGTCATAACTCTCTGCAACGCGTTAGAAGCGCAGGTAGGGAGGCGCCTTAAGGAATTATCTCACTATTAGCTTGGAACGGTGCCGGAAAACTGTGTAGAACCGAAATCATGATGGCCGAGACGAAAATCGAGCCCGAGTCTTCCTACCTTGCTCGGGTTCTTTCTGTAGTCAGAAGTGGCCTTGAAAAGTTCAATGAGTATAAAACGAAAATTTTTGTAAATTGATGTGTACCGACACATGCGCATTACATAGACTACAATCTCAACCTGACAAGGATAGTTTAAGGCACCAACAGAGCCACGATTTTAGGCGAAAAGGTTTTACCTCGGTTGGTTTCAAAGCTTTATGTGCACATCTGCAGCTCTGCTTGATGGTCTGATATTTTAACTCTTGCGTGTCTTGGGGTTCTGTTGGCAAATCATTGACTATGTTGTCACAATAACCTTACTATGATTGGTGTCTGAACAAAGACACACTGCCAATAACCATCGCGCAGAACTGCCAATGTGCACGTATGGCATTGAAGCAAAATGGTACAAATATTTTCGCGATAAAATCATGCATCTCGCCATCAGTTTCGGTAATTAATTCTACCAAGCCATATTTTATCACAAAGTCCAAGTTATGTTATATTCCTGGAAAACAAAACAGGTGATAAACTTATGATTAGGGACTCCTATTTATGGCGAGTGAGTGAGAGAGAAATTTTGGTCAGCGCTAAACAACGAGGCCTTTAAGGTTGTTCAAGTGGTGAAAAATTACAATTTTATATTTGTATGAAATAGTGTTAGTTTTGTACACACTACTTGCGAGAACACATACTTCTAACGAAAAAAAATTAGCTCGGCCAGTTTTCCTGTAATGACTCTTCGCAAAGTCAAAATTTGCATATTTTTACTTCATACAAAACTGGAAAACCAGTTAACATAATTAAATAGAAAAAATCACATTAAAACTAAGTGTCACTGTGTAAGACCCATTACAAAACATTTTTATTTAAAATAAAAAATTTCAAAATTTGAATTTTTTTTTTGTTTCTTCTAGAAATTTATTTTAAAAAACAAAAAAAAATTATAATGGGTTTTTATATGCTTCAAGCCGCAGAAAGTAACGTGTTGTTTTGATGTAGTTTTTTCCATTTCAATATATTTACTGGTTTTCAAGTTTTGTATGAAGTAAAAATATGCAAATTTTGACTTTGAAGTGCCATTACGAGAAAACTGGCTGAGCTAATTTTTTTCCGTTAGAGTTAAATATACTCTTAAGTAATGTCTATAAAACTATCACTATTTCAAACAAATATATAATTACGATTTTTCACCACTTGAACGCCCTTAACGCTGGTGAGGGGTAACATGAGGTGAGTATGGAGCAGCACCGAAATGAAGGGGCGGGGGAAACGGGAGATCCTCGAGAAAACTCGCAGACCAACGGCATCGTCCGGCGAAAATCTGGGGACCGACCCCACCGGGAATCGAACCCAGATCGCCTTAGCGGGAGGCGAATGGTCTGACCATTCGGCCATTACGACCCCTCTTTATTTATGGCGAAAAAATGTCTGCACCAGTATGTTTCAGAGCGTCGTGTGCACATCTGCAGCTCTGCTTCACGGTTAGTGATTGACTGTCTTTAACGGTTTTGTGTCATGACGTTTAACTGCAAATCATAGACGTGTGGTATCGCAGGAACCATATTCTGATTGGCACAGTCAAATGAGAAATGTATTTTCACTAAGTCACGCTGCCAATTACAATGAAACAATACTGCAGAGGTGCACGTAAGACATCGAAGCAAGATGGAGGAGAAATATTTTCGCGAAAATTAAGGGTTCCTTGTCTATGACATCTCCGAAATACGACCTCTTCTGCTGAAATAATGTCATACGTTTGATTGTAACATTTTAAAAGATCGCGCAGTACGAGTTCGTCATTCTGTTTAAACATTTGCATGTGAAGATGCCAAAGCATTATCTAGGATCTGACGTAAGTTTTTTCCACACTGGAGATTTGTATTGGCGTATAAGTTTACGTGCCATGCCCTCATAAGGGTGCTGCCTACCTTAAATGGATTTACGTGTTGATTTATACTCTCAATTATTTTCCATTATATAGTTTTTTTACAGAAATAATTTTCTGCATTGAGAGGTAGATAATATTACTACAAATATTACTTACGAATAATCATGTGGATAAAAATGTATGCGATGATGCTTTCGAATGTTTTTTGGTGGTGAAATTATTATTCGTTTATACTTTTCAGGGTGTTAAAAAACTATGTAAATATTTTGTTGGAATGTGGGTCGAACTGAGATGAATAAAAAAAAGTAATTACTCGTATACATATAGGAAATCACGTAACTGAGCCCCTCCTCTCGCGAATATAATTTAACAGGTACATCGCTACATTTATTCGCACGAGGGCTTCGAGGTAGACAGGACCCTTAAGGGCGTTCAAGAAGGAAAAAATCGTAATTTTATATTTGTATGAAATAGTGTTACATTTGAAGACGTTACTTGGGAGTAAATTTTCGATTTACAATTTTCCCATAATACCATTTCACACCGAGAGGAGGTGGAGCAGTGGTAAAACAATCGCCTCGCATTCGGAAGGGCCTGGGTTCGATCCCCGGCTCCGGCCATCCTGATTTCGGTTTGCCAGAGTTTTCCGAAATCACTCCACCTAATTCTGGTACGGTTCTTTCATCAAGCCCTAGCTGAGTTATACCTAGGGACTGGAAAATTTCGCGAATTCAATGACATGTACTACGCATACTCAAGCCCCGAGTATTCGTTCATTATCTGTTGTTCCACAGAGTAGCAGCTAGTGGACAAATAATTGGGGCTTGAGTATGCATAGGATAAATGATTCTAGCCTACAGGTAATTGAATTCGCGAAATTTTCCAGTCCCTACACTTACATCCTTTATCCCGTGTAACTCTACCATGGGCTTACTCTGTTCGAGGGAACGTAACACAAAATAAATAAATAAATAATGCATGCTTTTCGTTGTTATATGCTGCGCAATTTAATAAACGTAATGTAATGAAATCAATTCTAATTAAAAATTCGTGTCACGGATTGCTGTTTGACATATATAAAAATACATTACAAAATATATTTGTTTTTTTAGACAATTGCTGAATTTTTTAATATTTTACTTTTTTAGGAACTCTTATAAAAATACAATATAAGTCCGTTACATATAGTTACATATGAGTTTCTTAAGTTTATAATGTTCATTAATTTTCGCGGCTTACAATAACTAAAATCATGCAATTTTTTACTTTGAAATGCCATTTTGGAAAAACTATCTGAGCTAACAATTTTGTGAGCGGAAAATGTACTCCCAAATAACGTCAAATAAACAAACATTTTTCCATATAAATATAAAATTAGTATTTTTCCCTGCTTGAAAGACCTTAAGGGCCCCGCCTACTCGCGCGTGAGAGGTCAAAAGCGACGGAGCATCAAATGCCGCGTCGCCTCAACGAGCCAAGCGCTGAACTAGCGTGCAAGCTTCCCGCAGAACGGTTTTTACTATGGGACACTAAGCGGTGACCATATAATTTTATTGGTGGAAAGTCTGCAACTAAGTTCAGTGCAGGTCGCGATCTGAGTTTCACATACATCCGGTTAGTACATTTTGAAGTACGCCAGTCTGAAAAGGCCGTTTTTAGCCATGTTGGAGGGTTTATAAACAGTGTTATAACTACAGCGGCGTCTTAACAATGAGGTTCCGACCTTGTCTGAAGTTTGTTTTCTTTTCGTACGTTGGCAAAACGGACACACGTGGAATATTTTCGTAGAAAACCCCTGTTTACGAACACGCTGCAATGCATTTGAAGCGTGTGATAGGCGGCCGCCTTAAGTGATTTCGGAAATAAGTAAAAAAAAAATCCTTTTTCAAACCTTCCCGCGGCCTTTGTTTATGAGGTAGGCAAACCGGAAGCCGGCCACAACCCTAGACACATGAGGTGTTGAAAGTTCGGCGCGCCTGTACTTGCTCGACATGGTGACTTTTTGTGTAGTTTCCGAGTCTCTTTCGTAACGTAAAAGCGGGCCTTTTCCATTTATCACTTGAGAAATTCCGAAGGTTGTTACTAGGAACAGAACCCGGATCCGCTTAGTGAAAGGCAGTAGCACTAGCTGCTCACTAGAGAAGTGTTTGTCAAGTCAAAAACAAACAACTTTTCAACACCTACACTCTACAGTGCAGAGAGCTTTCTGCTTAAGACGGGGGGAAGGGGGGGGGGAGAGCTTCGCCATCTTGATTTTGTATTTTGTGTCATAGCTTTCATTTTAGGCAAATATATGGAACTTTAACCTTACTACCAAATATCCAAATATAAAACATGTTGATCGAATTTTAGACGTCATAACTCTTTGTTTGTCGTGACTGTTGTTGCATATTTAATTGCTGTTAGAAAATGCTTTTTGCTTTCTTAGCTGCAATAATTAGAGCTGTAATGACAGTAACGGCAACCAAATATTTATGATTTCTAAAATTCTATTCATATGTATTCTATTCTGCAGTTATATTAAAGCTATATAAATTTACCCAGAATAAAATTTGTGACACAAAGTACAGAAATACAAAATTGTGACTATCTCTCACTCTTAAGTGATGTCCTCGAGTATCTCTCTTTATTTAGCTACATGTAACAAAAAAGAAAAGTCATACGGCCTAGACCGGTGAGTGCGTCAAGGATACTACTGCCCCTTTTATGTTCGGGGCATCAAATCGGCTGTCAGTGTTTTCATAGTATTTTTTTGTGGGACTTCAAGTTGTGAGCCTGTATTTTTATTTGTATGGCATACTGTCAAGCGAATGTTTTTTGTTTTACGAGTCACCTTGCTATATCAGTGTGAAAAAGCCAATTTTAGACATTTTAAGGGACACAGAAAAATTTTAATAGGGGTGCAGAAATGTTTTAGTAATCCACTGTGGGCATACGTCATTGCTATGTCGTCCCAGAAAAAACAAGAATTCACCAAGAAAAACAGTAAAGAAAAAAATAAGCCGAATTTACTGTAGTCAACACATGAAAAAATGACAAACCTTAAAGATTAGGAATTGTAGCATAATACAAACAATGCAAAACGAAAACTAAATTCTCCAAACAAAGAACAAAGAGAAAAACGAAGGAATACTGAGAAATTTCTGAGCACCAAACTTAAGAAAGCCCAGACAATAGCTAAGACTACAGGCAATGTTACAAACAAAAAAAAAAAAAAGATGAAACAACATCAACGTGTCAAACAAGACTAGGCGAAGCAACAATGAAATATAATTCTTCTCACACGAGTTTTCTCGTACTGCCTCTTGGTTTTTTTGAGACAACTACTGAAATATCGTATATATTCTCAATATTTCACTAAACTGTTTACACTCATTTCAAGCATCTTTCAGACAAGGGTGCTGTAATTTTAAATAACACTTATAGACAGATTGAATAGTTTTTCTTTACGGGGGAGGTTCACTAAAAACTTGAATACCCTTAATAATTTTTATACTTGTACTATCCACGGTTTGTTTGTATGCATACATTGGGACTACTTTTACAGTAATGAATATTTTAGCTTTCATAGTTTTCGTATAGTGGCATGTCAGAGTCCAAATTTGTACGATTGGGTTTTATAAAACCAACTGGCATACCAAAATGAAATAATTCACATTGAAGAACAATGTTACGGACTACATCAAGACATATACAAAAACTGTCTAAAACGGCGTAAATTACTGGATTGAAAATAAATAATAGCCAATTTTGTGAAACATTTTAAAATTTAAAAAAAAAAGTGATTTTTGCACATGTGTTGAAGTAGTCCGTGCCACTGTTCATCAGTGCAAATTACTTCATTTAAGTAAGTCAGTTGGTTTTCCATTTCATGCATAACACGCCAGTATACAAAAAGTATGAAAGCTGAAAATTAATGCGTTAAGCAAAAAATTTTCATAGTGCTTGTCTACAAAACAATCCTTTTTTGTATAAAAATAAAAAATACTAAAATAATAAAAAATTTCGATGAAACGCCCCCACGTAAGACCCGTAAAATTTCATATTTTTATGTTTGTGACAAACACTGTTCAACTTATACACATACGATAATAAAAAATATAAGCCCGATAGATTTTGCATAATCACTCATCAAAGTCACAAAATAGCCATTGCAGTGTAACCAAAATTTTAAAAAATAATAATTAACTAATGAATTCAAAACAACAGAAAATTAAAGTCAGTGTATAAATGCATTTTATAACATGTTTGGCAAAAGTTTCTTTTGAAATTTTCTGTAGTAACCAAAAAGTCAAAGTTATGCAAAAGTGTAATAATTTTCATTAACTTTTTAAAAAATACAAAAATGTATCTTTTGTGTTTACAAAAATGTCTTGAAACAGCCCATATCATTTAGAATCAATATTAATTATCTTGTTTCCGCTAGTTAATTATTTTTTTCATTATTTTGGCTACGCCGCAACTGCCATTTTGTGACATTGATAGGTGATTATGCTTAAACTATGGGATATAATTTTTTTTTTTATTTGGGGAAATGACATTTTAACTGATGTGTAAAAGTTGAACAGTGTTTGGTACAAATATTAAATGATGAATTTTTAAGGGTCCAATGTTCTTAAAACAGATCCAATACTGTATTGGCCTACTGGGAATAAAATAAGGTGAGCAGTTTCGCGGAAAACTGGACAGGCGTGAGGACATGTTGGAACTTGACTTCGTTCAACTGTTCAAACATAACGTCACTGTTGTCGAACCTCTCCTGTCTAAAAATTGCAGGAGGTTTCTTATCGCAGTATGGTGCCTCCATATTGAGTACGTTTGACAATGAGCAAGTCTTGACACGTCCAGGTTTTCACAAGCGAGCGACACGACTGTCACGAGTTCTAACTTTATAGCTTTCACTTAGAAGAAAACGCCAGTCACTCTAAGGATCACGTCTAAAAACGTCCGACAACTCGTCGAGGCACGCAGGTACAGATTAGGGAACACTTCAAGCTGTGAACTACGCGAGTGTTTTGTTCTCACGAACATGAATACTGTCAGCACAATAGCGGCATCTCAGATGGAGATAAGATACACGCAAACTTGAAAAACCTTTGAAATCGTGGGCTTACATACAAATTCCTCAGTCAAGAGGAACGTCCTTTAATTGTTTGCTGATTTCGGCCACGATGACAAGTTTTAGTAATCTTTGAACTGTGTTATACTATTCGAAAACTATAATTCCATAAAGTCGTGAAGACCCGCATAACCGTGGGGTAACCTAGGGCGTGGTAAATTTTCAGTGGCTATGACAAAACCAACACGAATTTCTATAGCTTTCGAAATCTAGTCTGTAAATCTAATGCTTCGTGAATTTTTCGGTTTTGTAGTTTGGATTTGAGAAAATTAAAACCTATTTTAAGTCAGGTATACAATATTTTGTGTTGTAACACGGGTACTAAAAAACTGAGGCTTAATACATAAATATAGAATTTCAAACAACGTAACAATTATGAAAACACTATTTTAAATTTGGGCCTATGTTAGTTGAGTTATATATTTATGATAAATATGTGAGTTTTAGTATGTGACCACACTAACTCTGGTAAAGAAATCTCCATGAATGTATTACGCTAGTTTAAAAAATAGGATATTATCTTAAAGTATTATAAACCTACTTATCAAAATTTAGTGCCCGTTCATTTCCGTTTATTGGAATTGTTAGCAATTGTTAAATACCTTCCAGGTGGCTTGGAAAGATTTTTAGGCCTAGTCAGAAATACGAGTTCTTATCGTGTGGAAACAAGTGGCCAATATATACGGCTGTAGTTTTGCGTGAAAACAAGTGTAATTTTGTCACAATTTGCAGCTCCGTTCACTCAACAGATGTACGCCCGGCTACATGGTATAAAATCTATACGTCTGGTACCAAGCAAGATAGCGCAGAGAGAAAGAGAGAGAGAGAGAGAGAGAGAAAATACTTGACTTGCATTAGAAAAGAACTGGGTTCAATTCCCGGATCAGCAAACCTAATGTCGGGTTTTCGTAGCTTACCGAAATATTTTCAGGTGAATGGTGAGGTTTTGTCATAACACAGGACATTGCCGCTTCTATCGCCATTCCTGATTTTTTTTAATCACATCGGTATCTTCTCTAATCATCTTTTTTGTCGACGGAGCGTTAGTATAGGTTATTCACAGTAAATCGCTAACTTTGGGGCATTCCTTTAAGAGTACTTCCTATCACGGGCTTCAAATGCTTTACAATATGTTCGTAAATACGTAATTTTACGAAACTAGTCCACATGTGTCCATTGTGCCATTGCACGAAAATAAAAAGACACTCCGGAAAAGGATAGAACGTAACCCTCAATAAAATCACTGTTTATAGGTCCTCCAACGTAGCTAACTTTTCAGACATACTTCATAATGTACTAACTGGATGTACGCGAAACTCAGACGAAAAGTGCACTCAACTTTGCTATAGACTTACAACAAATAAAATTATACTGTCACCGCACGAAGGACTCAGAGACACAAATGTAGCACGGCCTGAACGCGCAGTAGGCTTCATCTTTCCGTCACTTATTAATACAGACGTATTTCTGTAAGTAATAAACGTAGTGTATAGATTTCCCAGCATACGTAACTTAATGTCAGAGGTCACAATAAAATATAGTTGTAGATTGTTGTACAGGTTTCAGTGAACATCCTATACCCAACCACCTACGCCTGGTGCCGAGGTCAAATTAGCTGGGTTGTAGACAGTGGCGGCAGTTGAAACTAACGTAGCCCAGAGGGTTTTATTCCTGAGTGTTGATGTAATGTAAGTGAGTGAAGAGGTTCTGGTCAGCGCTTAACATCGAGGTATTTAGCGCTGGTGAGGGGAGATATGATGTGAGTATGGAGCAGCGCCGGAATGACAGGGCGGGGGAAACTGGAGATCCCCGCGAAAATCCGCCGACCAGCGGCATCGTCCGGCATGATTCCTACATGCGAAAATCCGGGGACTGACCCCGCCGGGAATCGAACCCGGATCGCCTTGGTGGTGTGTAATGTAAGCTTTAGGAGTAGAGAAGTGAAATAGCTGGTAGGACGGCAGGCTCAGCCACACACGCCAGAAAATGACGTCGCTGGCCAGCAGCAGCTTGGAAACACCTACCGCCAATCAGCGTAAGGCAGCTGCCCTGCTAGCCGGCAGCCAGGCCAATAGGAAACCTGCAGTAACGTGCAGGAGCCAAGCAGACACGGGGCTGGTATTCAGCCAATAAGCGGTGAAGTTCGCCCTTACCAAATGAGCAGCCAAGCCATTTAATAGGAGTGTGTACTGATTTCAAATTTCTCGTTTGAAGCGTGGGGTAAGTGGAGCAATAAAAGCCAGAGTACCACGGTCGGCGAAAAACACATCGCCGCTAATCACAGCGAGCAAAATTGGCGTGCAAGGTTTTCGTTGTAGTCTTTTTCCTACGGAACTTTGAGTGATGACCCTAAAATTTCTATTTTTGGATATTATGAAGTAAAGGCCAACGCGTGCATCTCATTTTGCACTTTACGAACTCAGGTGTTTTTTTTTTTTTCGGAGTCCCAGCAGTCTAAAAAAGGTTTTTTTTTTTTTTTTTTGTTAATTTTGAGAGGCCCGAAAAAATATTCGAATAAGTAATTTGCAAAAGGTACCAAGTCCACTTTTTGAGAAAATTCCGATTATACCAGATTTCGGCTCTCCGAAGCATTCTCTTGGCTGTCAGTAACAAAAGGTACCAAGTCCAGGACTTGGTACTTTTTGTTAATGATAATTGATATGGATATTAACAAGGGCGCTGTGATTCTCTACTTTGAACAGTGCTGTTACTACCAGTTCGTTTACAAATCTGATTTGAAAGGAGTTGCTGAAGTAGATGAACAGCTACATACCTTTAATCTTCAGCTCCCAGGACAGTATCATAAAATTAATTTGTCACTAGAATATACCAACATTGCACTAATATCTACTCAAGACGTTATGTTTTATGTGCCATTGTTATAATGAACATTACTATATTTGCAAAAGGCACCAAGTCCAGTAACTTAATTAAATTATAAAAAATAAAAAACATGAATTATGATTCATATTATTCCACACACACTATACTTTCAAGCCACCCATTATTGATAACCTGTTTCATTCCCAGTTCAACAATGATAATTTTTTTGTTGTTTCCCAATAGTCTGCTCGCTTGGACTTGAAACCTTTTGCAAATTCCCTATTCATTTCTAACAAGCATGATGTCTTTGTAAATATATAGAAATGTAGCATCAAGCGTGTGTTGTTTTCGTAGATAACAGGGATAAGTTAAGTGGTTTAGTGTACAAAAAGATTACCCGTGACACGCTGCAACACCATCTATGCGCCAGGTGAGGACTTCTCTTAACATCTGTATTACTATTTAGTCTGTGGAATTGCTGTAACTGTGTGTTTTATAAATGTCACACTGTTGCCTTAAGTGGCCTCCCTAGATAGGCTACGTTTGTGTCTGTGAGGCAGGAGCGGTAAGGTTGTCGTTGACCGATGTATGTAATGTATTATCGCCTCTCCGTGCAACCTACTCAGCTGGCGTGCAGTGCTTTACTGATATCCTTTTTCCTATGGGACTTTAAGTGCTGACCACATTATTTTATTTGTGACCAGCATAGTTCAAAGTCTAACGTTTCTTTCTATAGTTGTGTTTTGCGAATACGGTTGTTATTTTTCGAGATACGGAAGTCTGAAAACATAGTTTGAAGTGTGTGTTCTTATCATAGACATACAAATGTAATGTGCGTTAAATAGTTTCGTCAAGAAAATAATAGCCGTAACTGGCTGCAACGCTCGGTGTGTGGATACGTAGACTTTTGGTCCACATAGAAACACATTTTAAAATTAGCACAAGGTTGCCTGAAAGTAAAATGAAGACTGTAAGCAGAGCTTCCGGCGTATGTGCCTCGGAGTGGCACATATATGGGCCTTGTGATAAGCCGCCAGACATGCCATATCCTGTACCACGATAAACTTAGTTCGTTATAAAGCGAGCTCTTTAGAAGAACATTGCGCCTAGAATAATAATTCAAAATATTGGCTGTTGTGACTACACAGATGTTAACTTTTCAGTTCGTTACAATCTATACACATTGACTGTTACTTAGGTCTTTCGATTTCCGGCCGACCGACCCCGGTCCTCGGATTTTCGCACGTGGGAATCGTGCCGGACAATGCCGCTGGTCGGCGGGTTTTCTCGGGGATCTCCCGTTTCCTCCGCCCTTTCATTCCGGCGCTGCTCCATACTCACCTCATGTCACACCTCACCAGCGCTAAAAGACCTCGGTGTTAAGCGCTGACCAAAATTCTCTTCACTCACTTAGGTTTGTTTATATTAAGACTCGCTTTCAGTCGCTATACTTAATTTTACTATTTTTGCTATTTTGAAATTCTGATAATGAAATTGTGAAGTGGGTTACAATACCGCAAATTATATTTACTTTGAGCTATAGTACAATCATGGCAATCAGTCGGGCATATTATGAATATAAAAAATTTACCACACAGATTGCAGCGTAATTAGATGTTAACAGCTAAATCGCAATGCCTGTACTATAGCGCATTATAAATAGAATTTTCTGTACAGTCGATTAATATTTTTCTTATCAGAATATGAAAAGAGCGAAAACTGAAACCGAGCCTTAAAAAGTGGCAGGAAACAACCAACTTACCTGAAAGGAAAAAGTAACTTCGGTTACAAAACTGCTCATTTTATTTTATCCCGAATCACCTATACAGATTAACCCACAACTAGTGCATAGTTGGTGTGAAAAGTGCTAACCAATCATACAAGAACCTCGCGCACCATCCACCACTGACAATATCGGCAGGGCTCCAAGGGTTAAATGTTACATAGATTACTAACTTTTTTTTTAATATCTTGTGAATTTAGGGATACCATATGTCACAAATAATAGCTACGTCACGTAATGAACTCATGTTTACCTATAGTACTTGCTTAGTCACGACCAACAAACCACGTATCTAATATTTGCGATGGTGGCAGCATTGACTAATCACAGTCCATAGTTCCAGCAAATCAAATAAGCCTCACGGAAGAACATGACAGTACTGCACACTTAAACCTGCAGTGTACGCCCCAACTATAAATCACGTCATCCTGCACGTTAACACAGATACGTGCACCTATTCTATATTGATAAAAAATACATTTTACTTACAAATTATCAGAAACCCTATCAACTTCTGAACTTGCCTCGTAGAACATTTTTTGCGTGTTTATAAATATTTATGTCAGTTTTCATCCCCAGTGTAAGATATTGGTAGGGGCCCCTATTTTCGGTGGAAATATGTCTGCACAAGTTTGTTTCAATGACTTATGTGCACGTCTGCAGGTCTGATGCATGTCAGTGATTGTATTACTCTTGTGTGCCTTAACGTTTTACAGCAAATCACAGACGTGTATTGTCGCAGTAAACTTGTTCTGATTGGTACAGTCAAATGAGAAACGTCTTTCCTCGAAGTCACGCTGCCAATAACAATGAAGTAGAGCTACAAATGTGTACTTAAGAGGACGTGGTACATAAGTCAACACTAAAAGCATTCATCTATAACTGTAGGTTTATTGAAGCCAATTTGCGAAAATTAAGCAATAACAATACTAGACAATAGTTTTAGCCAACGTTTTAAACAAAATTGTTTCCAGTGTTACGAACTTCTGAGGCACAATCTCTGACGCCGGAACCTCGTGCATTTAACTCCGGCGCAATATATCACGCGTAACGAATTAGTAATTCTGGATAAATATTTACTCATAAAGTTGGTTAATACCATTATCTAGGATTGTCATTGAGTATTTTATCCATATTGGCTTCGAAAAAACGTAGAAATCAATTGATGTTTTCAGAGTTTATTTATCTACCACTCAGTGTAAAAAAACGGTTACGTTATCAACGAGATACAAAAAGAAATTTTCCATAATATGTAGCCAATCATTTTTTATACTTGACTTCGGCGAACGCAGCGAAAATAAGAAACACTGTCTCTCTTATAAAACGCGGAGATAATGTTGATATGTATAACACTCTTATTGCTATAGTGGTAGTGAAATTAACCTTGATTTATATGCGGTAATTGCGGGTTGCATACATGCGCCTGAAACATTTAACGGACTCTTAAGAGGAGTCCTTCGCGGTGTCAAATTTCCACATTTGACGCGTGGGAACAGCGTAGCGATAAGAGCCAGTGTCGCACGCTTGACGAGAAGCATATCGCCTCTATTCGCAGCGCGCCAAACTGGCGTGCAAGGTTTCCGTTGTAGTCATATAACTATGGGACACTAAGCGGTGGCCCCAATATTTTATTTTTGAATAGTTTGAAGTAAAGACCAACGCGTACCTCTCGTTTTGCACTTTACGAATTTAGGTAATATTTTCGGAGTTACAATAGTCTAAAAAAACCGTTTTTAGCAATTTTGAGAGGTCTGAATATCTTGTTTCTAACAAGCGTGCTGCATTTTTGAAAAAATAGAAGCATGGTTTCAAGTCTGTGTTCTTTTCGTAGGTAAACATAATATGAATAAGTTAAGCGGTTTCGCGTAAAAATGTGTGCCTGTGACAAGCTGCAACGCCGTCCGTGCGCCAGTCGAGGACTCCTCTTAAGACTGACCGATAGTCACCTAACTTGAATTTTTGTATTTTGTGTCATGACTTTTCTTCCGGATTAATCATTTTGTAACTTTAACCTAACTATGGAATATAACGGACATTGATAGAATTTTAGACACCACAAATCTTAATTTTCCGTTACTGCTGTTACAGATCGAATAACAGTTAAGAAAGCAATAAGAATTTTCTAATTGCAGTTCGGTGTTTAACAACAGTAACGACGAAAATATATTTACGGTGTATAAAACATATCAGTGTGTATTCTACTTCGGAGTTAGGGTAAAGTCCCAAAAATTTATCCAGAAGAAAGGTTATGACACAAAATACAAAAATTCACGATCGTGACTGTCACTCACGCCTAAGGTGAGACATCAGTCGCCAAATTCGAATATTTTATTTTGCAATTCTTTTTTTTTAATTCTGAGAAGAAAAGTATAACATTTGAGTCTATAACGTGAATTATATTTTCACTGCGCTGCCGTGTAAGCATAGCAGTTGGTTTTCTAACGTATATCTAGACCGGAATTAGTCACACAAAATTAAGAATATAAAGTAATTTGCTGTAGGCCTACTGATTGCGGCCTAAATAAAGGTTAAAAGTTTAACTGCGATATTCTCAGAATATTAAAAAAGCGAAAAATAAAATAATCCAATGTGGCGACTGAAGGCACTGAATCCAATGTGGCGACTTAAGGGCGCGGTTAACCTCAGTTTTAAACATCTATTTTTATTTTTATATTTGTACCAGATATTTTTTCTTATTTTATACATAAACTAGCAGTCCCCCGCGGCTTTGCTCGCGAGTATTATTCGTAACTGATAATATTTACTTTAATAGAAAAACCTCTTTGTACACAAGATTGGTACTTCAGTCATCAAGTGTTAGAATGTCCACACAGCTAGTTGAACTAATTCTGCAGCAGGATAAATAGCTATAGCTGTCCACGCGAAAAGCAGTCTTAAGTTTGTCCCTGCCACTAACAGCGACTTCGCCTGGGCCTTATTTATAGCCCTGCCAATTTGAGGTTGTGGGGTAACTACAGACACCTAAGGTAAGAGGTGAATCGAATGAGAAACATCTGTTTACCCTGTGCACAACCATTGGTGACGGTGCCCTCAATTATATATTTTGAAAATATTCACTTTAACTTTATTGACATTACAAAGTTTCAGAGGGTAAAGGTTTCGCGGAAACGTATTTGGTGCCCCAAACTTGAGATTAGGGAGATGATATATCGTCGGTTTACTGCCAAAAGTGACAAAGTCAAAATGAGATAAAATTATAAAAATGCTAGAAATATGTATATGTTGTTCACGAACAACTGCCCGAGTTTAAAGTCTATTCGTCGTTTCGTACTGTTGTGTCACAGTATAGGCCCTAGTAACTTACCACATTTTTGTTAATATCTACAATATAATAGTGTTTTTAAACAAAATAACATTTATGACTTAATCACTTATGGCAGTATACCGACGATATATCAGCTGATATTGTAGAGGAACCTAAGTGGAAAGCGAACTGCAATTTTACCCATTTTAAAGACTACATGTAAATTGCGCTAATTCGATCTGCCTTGTAGTTTTTGTGTGTCAGAATTGAACGTTCGCACGCAGAACATCCCGGAATTTAGACCTGAGTAACAAACAACTGCGTCATGTAACGTCGAAATAATTCATGAAAATAAAATTTTATTAAAAAAAAATATATCTGTGTCCTGGGCTCATAGAGGTTGTACAACACCACGTCTCGATAGGTTACTTAGAGTGAAACTCCTGTACAGGTTGTTTCTCGCTGCTCGTTCCTGCTTTTCGGATCGTCTGCCTTGAATATTGACCAACTTAGTTTTATTGTTAATAATCACGTTTCTTACAAAGAAAAAAAAATACATACTTTTTTTTGTAGTATTTACGTAAGCATCACACTGACGCGAACAACACCTCAATATCGCTACTGGTTAGATAGATACCGTGGGTCGGCTACCAACTGAGCCACGGAGGGTCGGCACCGTTGAGTCACCTCGCTCGGTCAATGAGCTTGAGACTTGAAACTTCAAATATTGCTCAGGACTGGATTGACATTATGACAGTACAATATTAACTCGATTTCTCGTCAGTCTGTTTGTTTGTTTAGCACAAAGTTTGCAATCGATTTTAAACGGAAATTGTGAAAATATTTGTTTAAATTTAAATAATGTTTTAACATATCATGTTATAATATGTTATGTTTTAAATATTTTATGGTTTTAAAATAGACTAAAAAGTATAAAATATTTTTTCCTAGCCTCTTATATATTTCTAACCCAATACAGATTCCTAATCCTTAGAGAGTGTCGTGAAAATGTGTAGTTCTAAATTTTTAACAGCTATGAAATAAATTCAAGATTTAAAAAAAAACGTGAGAGACGTGCAATAGATAATCGATGCGTGTGTAGCTAACCAAAGTATCTTACAAATTTATTGCGCTGCAAATGATATAAACTACTGTATTCGTTTTATAAACGACAACTATGCTCTACATTCCTTACCTATCGACCCGCGTTTTTGTTTTTAAATTTTACAAGTATTTTCATTGCTAATAAAATTCACAATTATAAAATTTCAGAACAAACAGTTTAGGGTTGTAAATCTGTATGGGGTAAGGAGAAACTATTTTATACTTTTTATTTCGTTTTAAAAACGTGATATTTTATTTTTTAAATAAATATTTTCAATGAAGTCACTTTCGGACGAAAACCATTTTCAACGTTGAGAAAAGGAAACTATTACTACAGAAATAAAAATGTAGGAAAAATTGTTAAATAGTGTTTTCGAATTTTTTATTGTGAAAATACTTATTTGTTCATAGTTTTCGGGGTATTTAAAAAACGGCCTGTAAGTTCTTATATCAATGTGGGCATCACCGAGATGAGCAAAAACGTCAATGGTAGCATTTATGTAGGTTGGATAGTTATAAGTCCTTATCTTTGTTCATACCAGGACTCTGAGGTAGGCAGCCACATTAAGGATGTTCGAGTGCGATAAAATCATAATTTTATATTTAGATGAAATAGTGTTAGTTTTGTAGACGATACTTGAGAGTGTAGTTCCCTCTTACTAAACAATTTCAACTCGCATAGTTTTCTCATAACGGTGCGTCAAAGTCAAAATTTGCATTTTCTGCTGGCATGCAAATAGTGAAAACCAATCAACTTACGTAAGTGAAATAATTCACGGTGAAATAAAATGCCACGGGCTACGTAATAAAATATATATTTTTAAAAAATCCCGTGAACTATTTTTGTATTTTTAAAAAATGCTGAATTTTCAGCTTTATTCCTCTACTTTTCGATTTTTTTTTTTAATTCAAGATATTACGTCATTGTCATTTAAATACTTTATTGCGTAGTTCATGGGATGTAATATCTCAGTGAATTATTTTATTCGAGTAGGTTAGTTGGTTTTCAATATTTGCATTGCAGTGTAACAAGCAAATTTGGACTTTGTTGCCACTTTATGAGAAAACTATGACAGATAAATTGTTTTGTAAGAGGAAACTGTACTCACAAGTTTCGTTTACAAAACTAACACTATTTCATAAAGATATAAAATTATGATTTTATCGCACTTGAACACCCTTAAGGACCATGACGGATTCGTCTCCCGTTCCTGTCATTATGTAAAGCAGTTTTTAACCGTCTCTACTGACTTCACTGCCAACGAAATATTAGGCCCTTCCTGTCTGACAGATTAAAATAATTACGAAATAGGAATATAGTCGTAATGGAAACTACTCCTGGAGTTCTTTAGATTGTTTGTTTGTCTGAAGACGGGAACATATGCCAGCACACAAAACGACGCATCTGTTGTTCGCGAAGGAAGCCTACTATTATCGTCTGTCTTATGTTTGTTGTCTCGTCTTATTTAGTCAACAACCATTTCTGTCGCTATGTTCAATAGTGTTGTCCTTCTTATCTTTGTCCATCATTGTCGCCATTTTCGTGAACCTCGTTCAGTCTTTGTCTGTTTTGACTTTCCTCTTCCGTTTTTTTTTTTTTTTTTTTTTTTCGTTATACATCGACTACATTCATAATTTTTTTTTTTTAATTATTTGTGTATTTGTTGACTATATCTGTTTCTGGGTTCCTTGGTTTGTTTCTTCATTACTCTTTTATTTGCTGTTTTTTCTCGTGCTGAGTCCTTTTACGTAACTGTGGGGTTCCTGCGAGGCAACATTCGCTAACAATGGCTAGCGCCATTGACATTTCGCGAAAATAATTTTGCCCCAGTTTGTTTCAGGGCCTTATATGCACATCTGTAGTTATGCTTCATGGTCAGTGATTGTATGTTTTAATTCCCACGTGTATTGGGGTTCTACGTGCAAATTACAGACGAGTTGTGTTGCAGTAACTTTATTGTGATTGGAACAACCAAATGAGGGACGTCACTTCACAGTCAATAATCATGAGGCAGAGCTGCATATGTGTACATAAGGCATTTAAACAACTGGGGCAAAATTAATTTCGCGAAAAGTTCATGACCCTATCAATGGTGTATACCTAGGGACTGGAAAATTTCGAGAATTCAATGACCTGTAAGCTAGAATCAATTATAGTATGCATACTCAAGCCCCGCTGTTCCACTGAGTAGCAGCTAGTTGACTAATAGTCGGGGCTTGAGTATGCACAGTATAATGGAATCTAGCCTACAGGTCATTGAATTCGCGAAATTTTCCAGTCCCTTTGTATACCTAACAAAAAAAAAAACACTTCACTTTGTCACAAACCCCAATTACATATATAATTTAAAGATCACGTCAAGGAGTGTGTTCAGGTCAGTACAGGCCACAGAATTCCAGCCTGTCGCCAAATTATAACGCAAAATTTGTACGTCTCTACTAATACAGCATTTTCAGAGATGGCAGCTCAACAGCTGTGAGGCGTGTTGGTACTTGCTCAATGAAGTGACTCGCGACGCAATAAGCAGTAACGAACAAACATCCTATATCCGTGAGGAAGTCGAACTCGTGGTTGATTGTGGGAGAGGCTTGGCGGGGAACACTCTTGATATCATAAGCTTATAGTTATTTTCCGGCTTCAGCCATCCTGATCTCGGTTTTCCTTTGTTTCCAGAAATCGCTCTACCACAATTTTCATCGCAATTTTTTTATTCGTACCAGATATTTTTTTATTATTTTAGACACAAAATGTGACTAAATTTGGCTCTTATGAAATTTTTTTATCTCTCATAGTTTTCACGTAATGGCTTGTTAATGTCATATTTTGCATGTTTCCGTTTTAACGACTACACTAAATCCTACTGATATACCAAACTCCAAAAAATCACAGTGGGTAAAGACATTACAGGCTACAATGTCATACTCATAGAAATAAAGAATAAAAACTATTTGTATTTTAAAAAAATATTGAATTTTTTTTAATTTTTATTTTCAGTTTAAGATTTTTTTTTAATTCAAATAATTTTTATTCTTTAATTCTATGAGCCTGACACTATAGCCTGCAATGTCTTTATGCACTGTGATTTTTTTTTAGTTTGGTATATCAGTTGGCTTTATTGTAGTCGTTAAAACGAAAAAATGCAAAATATGACTTTAACAAGCCAATACGCGAAAGCTATGAGAGATAAAAACATTTCATAAGAGCTAAATTTAGTCACATTTCGTGTCTAAAATAAAAAAAATATCTGGTACAAATAAACAATTAAAAATGGTGATGAAAATTGCGGTATATCGCGCCCTTAAGCAATGGTTTAACACAGGCCATGGCCGAATCCTCTCCCAGTTCCTGTCCTTTTATAAAGTTGTGTAACCGTCTCGGTCGACCTCGCTGTCGGTGAGACGTAAATCCTAGTAAATCTAAATAAAATCTTATTGTTGACGTAACAACCGCTGAGCCGACTGAGTAACTTCCCGAAGTATGTTCTCCAGGTGAAGACATCGTGCCTAAACTCTCTGCTATTCGGGACACTCTGTCGTCGTTTGTCCTTCACGACTTGACTGTTTTGTTGGGTAAGTCTTAACTTTTAGCTCGTAAATCACCGATCGGAAGTATTTAACACAATACGGGACACTGGCCGTTCTTCAGGCTGCAAACAGAGTAAATGTTTAACGCTGTCACTATGCATAGTGACCCGGAAATTTCGCGAATTAATTTAAGAAAGCGTTAGATTTCAAACTCCTGGACTCGTTATTTACTTTCGTGGTTGGGTCACTGTTGCTGATATTCTTCCTTGAGGACTGTGAACCAATAACAGAACTGCATAAAAACCCATTGCTACTGTGTCATTTGCACAACTGGGCACTCACTGTAGCAGCACTCCCGTTTTTCCTGCTCCTTCATTCCTGCGCTGCTCCATACTCACCTCATGTCACCCCTCGCCAGCGCTAAAGACCTCGATGTTGGGCGCTGACCAAAATCTCTCTCACTCTCACTGGAGCAGCAGACAATGTACAATTAGCTGAAGACAAAATATACACAGGACTTTGGAGTCTAGCCGGCTGGTCGTTGAACCCGCGACATTTCAGGGTTACTACTAATACAAGTCTTGTAACATCAGTAAACATTTTACCACTCCCTTAAAATGTATATGATCGCTAATACGGATGTATGGGAAACAATTTTACCATGTGTACTTTTTTAATACTCCTGTACGTGGGTACTGTAAATTTACAAATAATTTTTACTGTTTAGGGATACCTGATTTTCGCGAAAATATCCAGTGTAACTAGTTGTTTTTAAAAACTATTCTTCGTGTCTACGTCATTAACTGGATACCTTCAACTCTAAATCAGTGTAGCGTGTTATCATAGTAACTTTTCTCTGATTGGCGCATTCAAATAATAAAAGTTTCTTTTACTAAAAAACGTGACCAAAACCGCGATTTTTTTTTCTAGCAGCAGACTAGTCTGTCAGATTTTGTACGTTTGCTCAACGTCTCTTTATCTTTTGCAATGTCGTGGTCTGACGAAGAGATAGCTTCTGGCCAATAATTAAAATTGTCACGATTCAGTAATCATTATGGACTCTTGATTTTCGCGAAAAAATTTCTGCACACTTTCCTGCAGGGCAAAATTTACATACCTGCAACTCTGCTCCGTGGTCATTGATTATATGTTTATAACTCTCAGTGTGTTGGAGTTTTACCTGCTAATAACATACGTGTGGTGTCTCGCTAACCTTGTTCTGATTGGCACAGCAAAATAACCGACGAAGACACACAGCCAATAACGACGAAGAAGAGCTGCAGGTGTGCACGCAAAGCGTTGGAACAAAGTGTGGCAAAAATAAACTCGTGTTTCATAAATCGTCAGTAAATTTCGACACACCTTTGGGCACTTACACTGAAAATTTAAGGGGGAGTGTTAAATACTTATAATGTATTTTCAGTTTTTGAGCCAAAACATTTATTAAAAACTGTATTATCAAAATTTTCCCTTCGAAAAAGTATGGGATATATTCTTGGCAAACTGCTTGACATAAATAATAACGGAATATAGTGCTACAATTCTCTTGCAATGATTCTGCATGAGAAATTAAAGAAAGAGCTGATAATTATTTATGTCTAGCAGTTAACCTAGAATATATCCTATATGCTTTGTCGAAGAGAAATTTTTTATAATACAATTTGAATAAATCTGTTGGCTAGAAAACTGAAAATTCAACAAATTTTGCTAAACACTTCCCCTTATGTAGCATTAGCAAGATGGTAAAACGCACGGTACACGCCACGGGACGTAAATATCTGGATCATTTTAGGACAAAAATACGTCTACAGACGATTTGACGCAGACATGTACAACTCGTAGCGAAAGTATGCGCCTCCAAATGAACTGGAGTTGTACGAAACAGAGTCCAACGTACTGAAGTTCAAGTTCGTCTCCAGACGCTGACGTGTGCGACAATTCCGACACACGTTTCCGCTCAGTCACAGACTAAATAGTAATACAGACGTGAAATGACGTGGCGGCTCTTTTAATTCGAACGAACTTGGCCGCTTATTGGCTGCTGTAGGTTGTTGATACCAGCCCCGTGTCTGTTTGGATCCTGTATGTTACTACAGGTTTCCTACTGGCTCGGCTGCCGGATAGCAGGGCAGCTGTCGTACGCTGATTGGCTGTAGGCGTATCCACCATGTTGCTGGCCAGGGAAGCCATTTTGCTGGCGTGTGTGACTGAGTTCGCCGTTATACCGGCTATTTCACTTCTGTTTTCCTAAATATTCTGTGGCTCAGTGTAGACATGTAAACACTTGCTACCGCCGGTTACTACCGCACGCGCGCCGGAAGTTATTAATACTAACAGGAAAAACATATTCCTATTTCGTAAAAGGATTTTTCTGCCTTACGCACCTCCGCTAGACAGGTCAGAAGTAGTCAGAGCCGAGCCTAGATAGATAAGAAAGTTTTCCCGACAACAGTCCCGTCCGTTGAGAGTTGTCAAACACGGACTAACGTAAAATTAGATACTTTCCTCGCTGTTGTTTGCAACATACATTTTTTAGGAAACTAAACGGAAAAGAAATATTCGTCGAATTCAATTGACAGCAGGTGATTTCACTTTCTTCCTCATCTCTCATCATTATTGGGGGATCAAACAAGTTCATAACGCGATATCAGTGCATTAATTACAGTGAAATGTGGTCTTAATAAAGACCTGATAAACTCGGGATTTCAATGCCTACTAACTATCTTCCAAGAATATCTCTGTACTCAAGTGTACATCAGCTGTTCATTGGCTCCTCGCTAACACAATCACGCCTCATGATTAGACCTGCTTTCATTTGATTTTTTATTATTGGCTCATCACCGAAATGGTAAGTTCTTCCAGCGCAACATAATTGCGTGGCATGAATTTCATGTGGGTCAGTCAAATACATATAGTCTTGCTAAGCTGATTAAACAGAAACCCACACAAGAGCATGATTTCTAAATTATTTCAGTAACATTAACGCATCCAGAATAATATGCCAGTTTTGTACAGTATGTTAGATTGGACTTGTAAGCTAGGAGCTCGTAGGCGTGTGCTGTTCCCTGTGTTGTGACATGAAATGGGGTCTTGCGGATAGAGCAACAGCGGGCTGCGAATGGAAGAGTGGGCGGAATGGGAGTGTTTCGAAAGTCCCCTCTGGCTAATGGCGACATCCACCATGACTGCCACATGTGAAAACTCAGGAACGACTTTACCGAGAATATAACCCGGATCGCTGCCGGGTTTTTCTGTTTCCTAGTGCCAGGACGAAGAAATGTTGGTGCTGTCCTCAAGAGCAACTGGTAGATATGCTGGTGTCATTTGGATTGTAAATACGAAACAATTTATCATCATGGTAATAAAGCACCAATATTAGTTATTCTGGAAGGTAAGGAACAAGTGGATCGTTGTATGTTAACAATTAGCATTTACCACCCACAGTCTTGGTTATGAAGTACCAGTATTGCTGAATGAAGCATGTGTAAAAAAAAAAAAACTTTAGGTTGTTCGGGGTAAAGAAAGCACTAAAAATTTAACCTTTGAAAAATATCACTAGTCGTTACTGCATGTAATTCAACATTAACTATAGTTGCCTTACTGCTAGAGACATGAACTTTTCGCGAAAAGAATTTTGCCCCACTTTGTTCCAGTGCCTCATGTGCAGGTCTGCAGTTCTGCTTCATATATATTGGCAGCGTGCCTTTGAACTGTGACGTTTCTCATTTGACTGTACCAATCACTATAAGGTTACTGTAACACCACACGTCTGTGATTTGCGTGTAAAACCCCACGACACACGAATGTCAAAACATCCAATCTCTGACCGTGAAGCAAGTCTGCAGACGTGCACACAAGTCACTGACACAAAGTGAGGCAAATTTCTTTTCGCGAAAAGTTCATGTCTCTAC
>PNEQ01090436.1:0-23024 GCA_003012365.1 Medauroidea extradentata
ACTATATTTCGTGCCCTACAAAATTTGAGAAACGTTGCAATGTGCATCTACATGTATAATATTGAAAAATAAAATTTTATTGTTGTAAAAAAATGTGTTCCAATACAAAATTACGTTCCCATTTTTTCTTCGATATAATACTCGCAATTCCGGTAACAACTTCACATTTTAAGCTAAGCCAAATACAAAAACAAGTCAACTCGAGCATAGGCCCGCTGGTCTTCTACGACCGTGTCTATGACTTACGCTGATACGAAAAGAAATTGTTTTGATTTGTTTAGGTTGGAAAAAGTAGGATTAGGCCTACTGTTTATGATAAAGAATGAGTCATTCATGGGCAGTGGAATAAATAAACGATGTTAATTTATCGACTGTTAATCTGCCTCAGCGCTGATGTGACATAAAGTTTGTGAATAACATTTTTAATCGAGGAATTTTTTAGGGTTTGACGGAACTGAAGGTTAAGTGTATTTATTACATGCGGTTTTATTAGCTTTTAAGTTTGTCTGCTTTTTAACGTGCATATGAAAAAATCATTATAGGGTCATTGCATTGTATTTATCAACATAAAAACGTCATGACTACGGAAAATATTTGTTGTATGGAGACTGTTGCTGAATGGTGGTTAATAATGAATTGCATTTTAAACGGTATCCATTGCATTAATTCCACAGGATGTGTATTGTCGGGATATTGAATTGGAAATAAGTACACAATTTACATATATATGGTTAGTTAATAAGTTTATTTTTTTTATTTAATGTGTGTATTGTTTTGCTATTTGTGTATGTTTGCCAGTTGCATTGCAATTGCTCATAAGACTTTAAGACTGTACAATAAATAAATTAAATTCACAACCATACATGCCTGAGCTGTGATGAAGGTGCGTATGTCCGGCGCCAGTGTTCTCCCCAGCTAAAATGCATCTTATTCGTATCACAGCCCTAGTTCATTTCATCCAAAACTCGCCAAAACTAATTTTAACAGACACCGTGTTGGCAAGTCTGTTTGTTTTCTCCAATTTATTTATCACTTTGATTGCATAATTTATGTAAAAGGAAATTAAATTAATTTAGATTTAAAACATAATTTTGCTACGCAGAACGAATTGTTCCAGACTAGGCAGGATATCTCCTGCACTACCACAGAAAACTCAAGATCAGAAGTTGTGCCACAGACAAACTGTATGTCTTCAGGTTCACAAAAAAAAAATCCTCATGGTGTGCCTTTAAGTGATTCCACATTTGCTTGTAATGAATTGGAATGGAGTGCTTCTAACATTTGTGTTGTTGCTCCTCAGGCAGATTCTGCAGAATGTAATTCCGAACATGTGCCTACTGACATCGATAGTAATGGTGCATATTGCAGCCCATTCTCTACCGATGAGAAAGAAAAATAATTTGTTCTAGATAGAAAGAAAAATCTGGTACGTTCGGATTTTAAGTGTGAAGGTGCCAGAATCGTGGATATCATGTTTTTTATACAGCAACTACCCAAAGAAGCTGCACACAACCCAAATTTTGGCTGTTCATTATCAAACATGAGTGTCATTGGAGAGAAGAGGCAAGGTTTAGATTCTAACATTACTTTTCATTGCAACGTGTGCAATAAATTCATTCATGTACCCACAAATGATACTAGCCCATTGCACTTGGATGTCAACTGTAGGGCAGTTGCTGGCATCATGAGCATAGGTTGAGGGTTTTACAATCTGAAAGAATTTTGCGCGTCTATGGGTGTGCCAAGCATGTTTGCAAGCACATACTGGAAATATCATAACAAGGTGTGCGAAGGATGGGAGAGGTCAACAACTGAAGAAATGAAGAAAGCAAATGCAGAGGAAGCTGTCTTAGCAAAAGAGAGAGGAGATGTTGATGTAAACGGTGTGCCGCTTTTGTCTGTAGTCGTTGATGGTAGTTGGTGCAAAAGGTCTTACAAAACTAAATATAATACACTGTCTGGAATTGCTGCAATAATGGGTTTTCATTCGAGAAAAGTACTGTACATGGCAGTAGCAAATAAATATTGTTATGTTTGTGTCCAAACACCTGTTGGCGAAGGTCCTAAACCCCACAAATGCTTAAAAAACCATTATGGCAGCTCTAGTAGTATGGAATCTAAAATTATATGTGAAGGGTTCAACCAAAATGAGGGGGAACATAACGTAAAATTCGTAAAAATTATTGCAGATGGCGACAGCAGTGTTTATAAAGAAATCCTTGACTCAAGACCATACAAAAACACAACTGTTGAGAAAATTGAATATAGGAACCGTCTGTTCAGAAACTTAAGAAAACATTGTTTCTACTACTGAAAACACTAAACTTGGAACAGCAAGTCTGATAAAGATTGTAGCAGGAAAAGTAGAAAAATTAGTGTCTGGTGAAAAAAAAAGATAATTTTGTTCAGGAATTTACAAGATACAACAGCAGAAGAAAAGAATCTGGGATTAAGAGCTGTCATAGAAAATGGACCAAGTCATGTATTTGGCGAACGTAAGCAGTGTACCGAAATAGGTTATTTTTGTGAGGACCACAAACAAGACGAAGAAAACCTTGTACCACAACTTCAAAAAAGTGGCCTTTACAGTAAAATAAAAATGAAGCTGCACAATTCTTAGTAAAACATTCACGGAGTTTGTTATATAAGGTGGATAGCAATGCTGTGGAACAACTTAATTCCATAGTTGCAAAGTACTCTGGTGGAAAAAGAATAAACTACGCAACAAAAAGGTCCTACCAAGAATGATGTGCTGCAGCAGTCGTAGCACATAATACAAACACATGGCACTGTTTCCTACACAAAACACTTCATAATGGAATGAGTCCAAACAAAGTGGCAAAACGAGTGGAATTCAGAAAAAAGTTAAGAAGGAATTTACAAGCTGAAAAAAGCAGGATCCAGAAGGTGTGTCGGCGGTCATTTCTGAGTAGATCGTTAGCGAAGTGCTTTTCTGACAAAGATTATGGTCCTCACTGCCTACAACCTGACATGAGTTCGGAAGTACATGAGAGTGACAAGTTGAAATTTCTGCTCAAACTGAAAAAGAAAGGCACCAGCCGGAAAGGGATACATTACTGCAAGCAGGTAGCGTAAACTGGCTTGAGATTTGATGGAAATTAACTGCTTCCAAATTTGGAAAGCTGTGTCGTAGAAGGCTCAAAAACGAAGTGTAAAAATTTAATAAACAATCATTATATACTCTTACAGGTGTACTTAATGTTCCGGCAATTGAACATGGGATGAAATCAGAAATAAACTGCATTGAAACAACTTGAGGTACAAGAAAATGTTACGATAAATGAATGTGGCCTTTTTGTTGACAAGAAGTATCTGTTTTTAGAAGCAATGTCCGACGGCCTAATAGGACAAGATGGACTAGTAGAAATATAATGTCCTTCTGCAGCAGCTGACAAAAAAGTTTCAAATAGAGTTACAGAAGGAAAATAATATATCTGTCACATGTTGGTGACCAATTGCAGCTGAAAAAAGTCACGACTACCATTACCAAATACAAGGACAGCTGCACGTAACAGATCGAAATGTATGCCTTTTTGGAATTTGGACATTCGAAGAACAACAAATGGTTGTTTTAAGAATAGAAAGAGATGTCAAATTCTGGAAAAATGAAATGGAACCTAAATTGTTCAAGTTCTATGAACTATGTTTGCTCCCAGAACCTGTAGACCCCAGGCATACGCAAAGTATGGAGATCAGGGAACAATTGTGCAAAAAAGCCAATAAATGATGCATACAAGCTCCGTAACAGTCAGCTTGCCTGCAAGAAAATGCTCCCAAAAAGAGAAGGAGTAGATATATGTTTCAGAAAGCAGGTAATAGTCAAATTCCCATGCTATATTTTATATTTTCTGATTTACTGCACAGATTTTAGAATCACAAAAAAAAAAACTATTTATTTTTAACTCATAAGACGTTTTATACTTCCTAAAAATTACATGGATTTGTGATTATATTACACAACTTCGTTTGCTAGAATGTGCCTAAGTGATAAATATTTGTGAATTACAAATAACTGCCTGAGTACGACTATGTTTTAGCGATGAAATAATGTTGTATGTTGAAAATTGTTCATAGATGTACTGTTATCGGATGACCAACCATGGAGCGTAAATATTATATATTATCTCGAGGTAAATTTTGTGTTTTATTGACGATTACGCAGGAAATACTACCCTAGTCATGATAAACTTTCTTATGAAATTATTTTGCTTAAAACCTTGTTATAGGCCTAGGTGTGTTTTGTTACCACATTACTTTACATCTATTTTGTTCCAAGTGGTTGTTAGTTTGACTTAGGTGTGTAAACACACGTATAACCGACAACTTTACGAGAGTATCTGACAATTGGATTCAAGTACTGTTCATTACCAGTACCGTAGGTAATATTTATGTAGAATCGCTATTGTTACTAAAATTGCTGGCAGCATGTGGAATACAACACTCCAACAAAACATTTTAAGGGTAGTTAAAGCTAGGTTAATAACAGTGGTAAAAACTCTTTTAAATGCAGAAATAAATATAGACTATGATGTCACTATAGTTAGTCTAACTACCCTTACATACTTCTTGGGCGTGGCATTACAAAAATTGTGGAGACTATTAGCCAATTATACATCAACATTCTATAACCAGGTTATTATTTCTGTTCATGTACTACAATACCTTGCAGTCATTTAATTACTGTATATTAATAATATGAAAAAAAAAAAGATGTGGGCCCAATTATTTGCTGACTGCATTATCAAGCGGTTTCCTGTTCCGTATACTTTGTACGTTTGGTCTGTGTTGTTACGTTAAAACTACGATAATTTACTGAAAAAATTGACGGCAATTGGTACACAAATTCTCTGCCATCAATCATACAGATAAATAGTTAATTTGCCTACTATTTTGAACTGAATTATTTTAATCGCAGCAGCAAGTTAACGATTTTCAAACTATGTTAATTGGCAAAGTAATAGGGTCTTTCAGTTTCTGCTCTTGGACTGCGCTCGAAGCACTGTGTCTTCGATTTGCCACAACACTCGTTGAGTGCAGCTGGATATTGCCTTGTAATATTTGAGCCCGCGGTGGTGCAACAGCCACAATGCTTGCCTTGAACCTAATCAATTCTGTTTCAATTCCTAACGCATCCAACGGATATTCGCACAAAGTAATTCAGTGTGAGAGTAGAAGAATGTCCGAATTATATCCTAAAAAGAATAAATTAAAAGAGGATTTTTGCAGGTTTAGAATCACAATGTAAATTCTGACTTAGAATATCTCAGTTTTAGTAAAAACTGCGCAAATCTCCCTCATGTAAGCATCAGTTGCTATGTATGTGAGCTTTCATCACTTGTCGTAAAACCCTTGTTAAAATGCAGTCAAATCCAAGCAACTGTAAGCATGGTAATTACATTGTCGCAATACACGTCCAGTAGACGTTAGCTTTCTTCTAAAATGTAGAGACGCCCACTGGCAATTACATGCATGCACACACACAAAAAAATATATATACATATGGAGTGAGTAGCGCAGACAGGTAGCCAATGGTAATACGAGAGCGAGTCAACGCACGACTTAGATAAGCGGAGAGCTTATCTGTAACGCTGGCTGTGGCTGGCCAGCCACGCATCACGCACTGTCCTATGGAGGGAAGATGACTTCCCCCACTCTCCATCCATTGCTTGTCGAAATCCTACAGCATCGCGCCACAAACCACGCCTCTAGGCTCTGATCCGGCGTGAAAAATTCTGCGCCCCGATTCTCCCACGCTCAAAGATACAACCCTTAAACAGAATTCATATTATGTAATTTGTTTCAAGGTCATCATGGTACATATGAATAATAGGCCTAGTTGGTAGCACAATGTGTGTTGGTGTCATATTTATGTGTTGCTACTACTCGTGTAGGCCATCATCCTATAGTTACTGTTACTTCCTTTTGACTTGGTTGTATCTTTGGTGTATGATTAAGGTCATAGCTGAGTCTAATCTATAGTATTGTAACATCTTTGTTGTTCTGGGCATAGCCAGGTTTGTTTGTGATGGAGGGCTTAGATAATTAAATAAATGATTTAAACTAAATTTTATTTAAATATCGAGGCCTATAAATGCTCTTTATAAAGTATACAACACTCGCGATTCATCCTTTTCAAATAAACACAGATATTATGTACAAGTAATCTCCCTTAAAGCCTAATTTACTACTCTAGTGTATCAGTCCTCTGACCACGTAAGTTTCTGTCTAGAAATCTCTAACAGTGCACTGCTACAGTTCAACCTGTTTGTCCACACTCACACCCACACTCCTCAGAGTGTCACTGTCTTCAACACCTCTGTAGCTTCTCCTCGATCTGCTGGTCCTGCCTCGTCCCTCGCTGCCAAGTCCGTTGTGAACACTCACCAGCTAAACACCATAGTCACCCTTTCTATGCTTGCAGCAGGCTGGTATTTATAGCCCGCGATGGTGCCCAGAATATTCTCAGAGCTCGCTGACCATGCTGGTTGATGTAAGCTGAACATTCTAGGTGTTGTGGTAACATTAAGTTGCATCCGAGGTGAATGCTTTCTCTGGATGACTGACAGGTGCCTGCCCATTCAGAACGCTATAATGTCATATGTCAGTCAGGCCTGAGTGGCCTGCATCACCAAGGGGCTGGATGATGAGGAGAGGAGGAGGGACGCAGTCTACCGTCACGTTGCCAGGGCTATAGGTAGTGAGCAAGGGAGGAAAAGGTGGCATGGCTTGTCAGGTTGCTCAGCCCAATGCTGACATGGTATACTGCTCCCTCCTTAAGTTTGTTAGTCCCTAACAGACTCTTAACTGCTGGACCTTCATAAAGTACCAGTCCATTGATGTGGACTGTAACCTTGAGTTTAGCCTGATAGCCACTGCACCATTCCCTGTAGACTGTATTGTTGATTCTTTTTGTAATCTTATAAGGGCCGTCCCAGTTTTTCAGAAGCTTGGGGCAGTATCCATTCCATCTTTGTGTGTTACTGCAAAACCAGTTGCCTTTCTTTAAATGGCTCAGCAGATGGTCTTCAATCATATCTGGTCTTCATTCGGTCTGTATTAATTCTGAGGTGCTGCTGAGCAAAGTCGTGTATGCACACTAACTTCCTATGTAGTTCGCTGGCATAGTCTGGGGTGGCTACCTCTTCTTCAGATGGTTGTCCAAACAGTAGGTCAATAGGGAAGCTGGGTTCTCTTCCAAATATCTTTGAAGGTGTTACTGTTGTAGAATTGTGAACTGCTGAATGGTAGGCTAGCAGAAATAAAGGCACCTTGGCATCCCAGTCCTTTCGGCTTTCTGACACGAATATTGACAGGTTTTGTTCCAAAGTGTGGTTAAGTCTTTTGACCATCCTGTCTGACAAGATGGAGTGCTGTGGTTCATGTCTTCTTCATACCCAGAATCCTGGTCACCTCTTGTAATAAGGTGGCCTCGAAATTTTGTCCTTCATCCAAATGTAGTTCAAGTGATACCCCAAATCTCAAGAAGAAATGTTCCACAAGTGCTTTGGCTACTGTACAAACTTCTTGGTTTGGGATCAGCATTACCTCTGGCCTTTTAGTAAAGTAGTCTTGGACTACGAGGAGGTATCAGTTTATCACCTCTGTAGTTGGTAAAGGGCTCAAAATATCTACAGTATCCTTTCAAAAGGTGCACCAACATTTTCGTGCGGCACAAGTGTCAAACATGCGGCACTACTTCTTCACATCCTCCCGACAGTGGTGCCAGTAGAGCCTCAGGCAAACTTTGTTGAGTGTTTAGTAGATTCCAAAATGTCCACCAGTTGCACTGTTATGTAGCTCTTTCAGTACTTCTGGAACTAGACAGTCTGGCAAGGCCAGTTGAAACCGTATTTGTTTTCCATCGCTGCTCTCCTACCTCCTATACAATGCACCATTTCTAAGGACGAGGCAATTCCACTGGGCTTAATAGGATTTGACTGTGGCCTCTAGACTAGATAGGCTACCTTCCAGTTTGCTCATCAGTCTTTTTCCTCCCACTCCAGTAGAAGGTGCAGAATGAGGTCATTCGATTGGTCTTTCCTTGTTTTCTTATCGCCCCATGATGGTGTCTAGTTACCAGAAGTATCTTCTCAGCTCTGGGTCCTGCGTACGGCTCTGAACTTATAATTTTTTATTTCTTGGTGCTCACAGTGTCGACAAGATGGTTCACAGGGTCTCCGTGAGAGGACATCTGCATTGCTGTGAAGACGGCCAGGTCTGTGCTCTATTTCAAAATCATATTCCCGAAGGTGTATCCAATGTGCTGTCTGCTCTTCTGGGTTCTTGAAATTTAATAACCATCTTAGTGAAGAGTGATCAATACATATTACAAAATGCCTTCCATAAAGATAAGAGTGAAAGTGGGAAGATTGCAGGGTTGCCACTGACCTGGAAAGTCAGGGAATGTCAGGGAAATGAAATTTGGTCATGGAAAGTCAGGGAAATACATTTATGGTCAGAGAAAGTCAGGGAAGTTTCAGTATAGTAGAATGTTTGAATTTATTTACGAAGTCAGTTACAAAATGCCCAACTTTTTGTTTAAAAAATGGCCCTACTATTGTAAATGTTACAAGTGTCCCTTGGAAAATGGCTTTGGTTACTGCTCTGATTTTCGGAAATACATCGCTAACTCCACCAGTGTCAGCAATTTTTTATTTCACTGCTTTTACCTAAGAACACATCAGTGGTTGAAAAAATTTGGGTATTGGTTTATTTTGTAGACAAGCAGGGACTAGATTTTTGTGAGTTTTCAAGATTTTTACATAATGGTATGTTATGAGCTACGTCAACAGGCCTGTGAAAAAATGCTCAAATTTGCTTTTTTAATTCGTCTTATTGCAAATACAGAGTTATCAAACAGTTGCATACTTACATAAAATTAAAACCCATGTTTAACAGCAGAATTCTGATAATGCCTACGAAACTCATACAAGAGGTAAAATAATGCCCCACAGGCAACAAAGATACACTGCAGAGGTCGTTTAACCATTTACGATACATATCACGTCCGCTCATTATTTATATGCTATTATAATATCATCTAGTATTGTATGCTACTCATAACCCATCAAGGAACACGACTCTTCCATGAATTTCCACCAAATCTCGACCAGCCTTGGGGGCCCTTTAGACCTTTACCGACCTTTTCTGTCAGTGGAAGCTTGTGATCAACCAAAACCCACGTGATTTACCAGAATCGGCAAAAAAAGGTTATGCGTTGGTGCATTTCCGATTAGGCGAAGTTAAAGTATTTAGAAACAGAACACGAGCTGCAATAAAATAATCAGATAAGCTTGATTATTGATTACTCACATAATTCTACTATTTTTTTAGAGCTGTGTCATTCCCCAAATTTTAACGATACGTCGATCCACCAACCTGCCAATATTAATTTTTTGTATCGGCCGATCCCGGACTTTTGGTCAGGGAAGCTGTTACATTTGGGTCAGGGAAAGTCAGGGAATTAAAATGAAGAATATCAATGGCAACCCTGGATTGACTTCACAACAGTTAAAAGTTCTCTGTGCGTCTCACAGTAATTCCTTTCAGGCTTATGAAGTACTTTGCTGAAATACTCAAGTGGCCTCTCCTTCCCCTCCTGAACTTCTGATAGCACAGCACCAATACAGCGTTCTCTCCAGCAAAAAATTTAGAGCTGGGTGGTTCACGAGACCAGCTGGGTGCATCGTGGAATAAGCTTGATGGTATTGATGGGAATGTCGGTTTCTTAGCCAGGTGGCAGGGAAAACTACCCGGGTGGGACGCACTGCAAAATGGCCCTGGGGAGAACACTGCAATACCAATATTGCTAGCATTAGTATCCAGGATGAACTCGCCCGTACTGTTTGGAAAACCCAGGAAATATTTCGTAACCTTGCGAAGGCAGTCTCACATTCAGAGGTCCAATGAAATTTTCTTCGTGCATTTGTTGCGCACCCATAAACGAAACTGAGGTAATATGCACACAGACCTAGGAAACTTCTAACTTCAGTTTGGTCGGCTGATTGAGGTCAATCTCTGATGGATTTAGTCTTCTCTAGCTCATGGGCCGACACTACGTGGCCCAAGAATTTAACTTTCTGCTGAAACAGATTACATTTTTTAGGGACCAATTTCAGGTACGCTGCAGACATTTTCTGGAACACTGCATCAAGGCACATCAGATGTTCTTCTAATGTTCTGCTGGTGACGACAGTGTTTTATGGGTAAATCTGACAGAACTCTAGTGGGAGGATCTTTTCTAGTAGATGTTCAAAGGTTGCAGTGGCACTGCATAGCCCAAATGACATGACTTTAATCTGCCAAGTTCCATTCCCGTAGATACAGAAGGCAGTCTTTTCCTGATCCTCTGTGGACACTTCACACTGCCAATAGAATACCCGCTCTTCAGATCCAAGGTCGAAAACTATCTGGCTTCAGATAGGCTGTGTAGGGTGTCATCTATCTTAGGCAGAGGGTAAGAATCCTTTATTTGGTCATATCATTCAGCTGACTAATCAATACAAAATCTGAGACACCCAATTTTCTTCTTTACTATCACAACCGGAGAGGACCATGGGCTGACTTAAAGTTCGATTACATCTCTAGGTCCCACATCTCTTTTAGTATACTATCTACCGCCTCGTGTGAAGTTAGAGGTAGTAATCTAGGGGACTGCTTTATTGGGCAGTCTTCGCATGTTTCAGTGCGATAGAATGTGACATTGGTCCTGCCTAGGTCATTTGGCCCACTTGAGAAGGCATTTTGATTCCCTCTGTAATAGTTCAGCAGTTTTCATTTGTTCTCTTCCAGAGTTCCTCTAATGCCTTAGGTTATATACCTTCATTATTGGCTGGCCCTGAGACTTCAGGAGTATTTGTCAGCATTTGTTAAACCTGCTTATAAACTTATATTATGGCCCCCTCCTCAAGCCTGACTGCCCGGTCGAACAAGTATCTCACCCTGACCGGCAAAGTCAGATGCAGGAATGACTAGTGTTCTAGCTGTTAGGATTCCATGAGGCAGGCAGCTTCCTTTAATCGTTTAATTCAATCAGCCCTACTCGCGTAATTCAATCAGTCCTACTCACCTGACAGGTACTCCTCTGTATAGACTGGGATAACTACTTCACTTGAAGTAGGTACATAGTAACTCGGGTTGACAGCAGACCACTGGGAAACTTGCTGGTGATAACAAGATGATTCCACCAATTCGGTATTGCCTACCTGCAGTACCCCAAGTTGAATATCTATACAGCACTCCAAACTATGCAGCACACCCAGTCTCAAGAGACATTCATCCTTTATTTCAGCTATGTACACATCATGCTATATACTGATATCACCAAGTTTCGAAAGCACTCTCCTCTTGCCCCTTACTGGTATGGTCTCATCAGTTACAGTGGTCAGATAGCACTATTCAACATTCCTATGGTCTGGTAATCACTGGGAGGATGGCCCTATGATGTCTGGCTTCATTTTTGTTATTTTGCTCCTGTGTTGATGACCATCTGACAAGAAACATCATTTAGGCTCCCCTCCACCAGTATGGCATTTGAGTCCTGCTATACTGAGGGTAATTTGAGGTACACTGGGGCCTTCCCTCCAGCCACCACCATCCTTTGCCCCTCAAGGCCAGTGTTTACAAGTTTCCAGAAGACGTGCTCTCACCTGAGTACCGCTGTTATTTTCCCTGCTGTTGATGTTGCTGATGATTATGTGGGCAGTTGGCTCTCATGTGCCCTGGCTGTCCACAGGACCAACATTCTGCCTGTATGGTCGGCCAGCTGCGTGACTGTTGCACAATCTCGAACTGCAAGGTCTTTCATGGTGTTTTGTATGTTCTTCAGTCTTCTTAAGGCTGTCATTGTCGTTCTCCTCCCTTAGGGTCACCGCCCCGCATCGGACACGCACCACAGACACTTGCTTCGCTGACTCCACCTCAAGCGCGCGGGCCAGGGCATCTTTTATATTGTGTGGTACAGCCAGGCACTCCATCTGCTGCATTTCTGCATCTGCTATGGCATTAGTGAAGAAGCTGACAGCAATGACATCACGGGCCTCTTCGGGACACGCCTCAAGGGTCAGGTAGATTAACCGCACAATGGGCTGAGTGAATAAAAACAAGTAAACACATTTACTTGTACTAGTACACTCTTTACTCGATTTCAAGTGAAAAAGCTAGAGTGTTTACTTCTATCTGTAAGTGAACACTCGTGGGAAAGTAAAACCTCGTAAAATGCTGTAATCAGTGTGAATAAAGAAAAGTGAATACTTTTAAGGCAAGTAAATACTTGTAATTTGGTGAGGTCGGCTGAACCTAGGCTTGATATTCCTTACTTTACCTACCATGGCTGTGTTTTAAAATTTAAGAAAAAACTCTATTGAGATCGTCAAAACATTAATCCAAGTTCAAGTAAGTAAGATGTAATTACGCTTTGAAAGTGAAAATGTTGATTTTATTACAATTTATTTTCTGGGAGAAAACAGTGAAAAACGAGGTGGATCATTATCAACAAGAAAAAAAAATTTGAAATATTTTTAAGATGCATCAGCAACCTGGGATTTCAAAGTGGTGTTGCTATTGATGTTGGAGTTGAAAGGAGCACTGTCTGTAGAACTTTTGCAAGTGTTTTGGATGATATAGTTGGAAAAGCAGAAGATTGGATCAAATTCCCTTATACTCACGAAGAAATGGTACGTGCTAAGGATGACTGGAGCTCCAAATTCCACATTCCAACTGTAATTGGTGCTATAGACTGTTCGCATGTGCAAATTACGAAGTCTACTCAATTTGGAGACGAATATATAACCAAAGAGGTAAAAACATCAGTAAACGTACAGGCAACTTGCGATGCTAATGAAAGGATTACCAGTCTTGATGCTCAGTGGCCAGGGAGTGTTCACGATGCGAGAATTTGGCGCCATATTGATGTACAAGAAACTATGTGTGGATTTGACGAATTTTGTCTACTAGGTGACAGCGGATATGGTATAACACCTTGGCTGCTGACGCCATATGATGAGATAAGAAATGATCGAGAATGCAACTTCAATGTGATTCATGCGCAAGAAATGGTTGTAATTGGGCGAGTTTTTCGTCAAATTAAACGTCGTTTTCCTATCTTAGAATATCCAGTGTGAATAGCACTTGGAAAAGTTCCGAAATTAATAATTAGCTGTGCTGTACTACATAACGTAGCAAAACATTTAAATGATGGCTGGGAATTTGAAGACTATTGTGAAAATAATGATGACAACAATGACGGTTTTGCTGATGTTATCAACCACAGTGAAATTCGAAATCGTCGCCGTGGACAGCAAAAACTTAATCACATTGAAAACTTATTATAAGTAAGAAAAATACTTTTTCAATACGCATTATGTAAATGTAGTAATTTTTTATTATGTAACATTATGAATAAGTAGGTAACATTATTATTGCACTTATGGTGAACTGTTTAATTTCATGATGAGGTGGTGGTGTAAGCCACATTTGACTTCCATTAAAACAGTTTGTTGTTGTTCTTGTCCTTTTAATTTCTTCTCTTCCATTTCCTTTGTCAGAAATTCTTCACGCTTTCTTTTCAGTCTCGTTAGCTGTATTTGTTCTAACAGTAATAAACACTGCAGCTGTCCAGTTGTTAACCTCGCGGTTTTTTCAGTTTCCGCTGATAACTAAAAATTTTTCTTACTCTTCTTTCCTTGTGGACTAGAAAAATTTTCCAGGTTCTCTGTAGGTTCAAATGTGTTCACTGTGTCTTTGACTTCACTAGCATTCTCAGGCTGTATGGTCTCTTGTACAATGCTAGTCCCGGGCCCACTTGATGAAGGATTGTTGTTTTTTAGTCCAACACACAAAGCACCTGGTGTTTTACAAAACACAGGATTTTTTGTTTGCTTCCAGAATTTGTAGAAAGTATTTTTCCCATGGCAAAAGTTTTATGGGCTTGTTGCCAGTTGCGTTGACATCACTTTTTTCTTGACAACATTTTTCATGTTATTTAAGAGTTTTTTTTTTACTGAGGTACTGTAATTCCTTTTCCTGTATTGCTTGCAAAACCTTCAGCCGTATTCTTCCAAGCATGTTCTTTCGAACTATTTTCGGCGGCATAGATTTGTTTAATACAACAGTATTATATTTCAACATAGCTACAAACACAGCTCTTCTGTCACAACCACCTACGAAACCTTAAAGACATTTATCCATAACGAAGGTAAGAACACTTCATGTAATTACCACTTTATAAACCGGGACAATAATCAACAAATTTGCCGCGAACGAGTAAGTACATGCAACGTCTAAAGCGAGTACTTGTTACACGAGTATATACTCGCAAGTATTTACTCGTCGTATCGGGAAGTATACGGTAGCAAGTAAAGTCTTGAGTTTATTCACATCTATTTTCTAGTAGTATAAATACTTGTTCGCAATTACTTGTGAGTGTTTACTTGTTTTTATTACACTTGGCCCAATGTCCTGCCACAGCTCTTGAAGTGACTCCCCTAGTCACTGTGCCCGACTCCACAGCTGGGCGTGGGGGGCATGTCGCAGGTATCTGTCGCCAAAACTTAGCTCCAGGGCCAATACCAAGGGGGCATATTCTTGTCTGTGTCAATCGGGCAACGACTGCGGTATGCTGAATGCAGGGCCCCTCACTCCAGCAATTCAGAGTGGCGATGATCTCAAACTGGTGCCTGTGTTCCCGCCAAGGTGTCTGACCATCGTAAGGGGTGGGCTTAATTGGGACTCCTTTCCAGACACCTGGCAAACTGGAACCAGCACTAATGGGTTGCTTGGTACACTCTGGTAGTGATTCGTTGATTGTGATAGTCTGGTTGTCTCCGCTGCCTTCTTCTGCTGTTGCACTGGTTGAAGGTCTTGCGTTCGTCTCACTGCGTCCAATTTTGTGACTTTGGAGAAAGTCTGGCCATTCTTTCTTAAGTACACTCATTTCCTTTTCCACGTCCATTCTTTCACTTACACTGTGTACCTTTTCGTTAAGCCTGTCAATTTTCTGAAACACCATATCACGTATTCTCGTTTCCAGTATCAATTTTCTTGTCTAATTTGTCGACTACCTCACTGACACATCCTGTTTTTTTTGTTTACATTCCCATTTACACTGTCTATTTTTCTGTCTACGTTTTTGTTTGCACTGTCTATTTTCGTGACCAAATTTTCATTTACATTATTTTCTTGTCCACTTAGTCACTTATATTACTTATTTGATTACTTACAGTTTCGTTAACATTACTGATCTGGCTATTTACCCTACAAATCTGACTATTTACACTATTAATCGGAATATTTACATTACCAATCTGACTATTTGCACTAACAATTAGTTTTCTATTAATGCTCGCAGTACTTCCATATCAGCAGCTATTTTCCTTGTTATCATTCACAAAATTAAATAACATAATACATTGATCTTCACTGTGTTAATAAGTAATGCTAATTTATCTAGCTAGCCTAGTAAAAAATAAAACTAATTTATTGCATTGATATTAAAAATAAAATGCTTCCATCCCATTTCAGGCACCAGTATAACAATTTTGCTGTCCTGGCATAGCCAGGTCTGTTTGGGATGGAGGGCTTGTATAATTAAATAAATGATTTAATCTTTAATTTCTAAATTTATTACAATTAGTAACAAAAATCTATCTCTTGACATGATTTCTGCAAAAATGGGTGTTCGCAGAAGAGAATCGTTAGACCAATATTCAGTAAGTTTCAGTTTTTTCAGTCGTGGCATGAGCATATGTATGGCCAAAAAACAAAACATTTCCTCAAAATTTGTGTCCTTCCACTGTTGCATACGGGAGTGTGGAACATTTGGCGTATTTTCAGTAGCATACTGGGAATATTTGTTGCATTCCTGTGCTATAAACTTCATTAGTTCTTTGGTAAAAAATATGAGGAAAAAATCTAACACAGAGCTTCCTGCATTTATATTATTAGTAGAGATGATGGTTTATCGCGGGAAAAGTTGACTGTTTGATGGATTTCAATACACGTCCAGCTTACCAGAAGATTACTGGCTTTAGCTTGTACGTGGAGCTGTTGCCCTATTAGACTGAGCCAATAAGAAACCCGATATTGTAATATTTTATGCCTGGTATTGGTCTGCAGACAGCTACGTTGTGTCAGTGTTTTCAAGGCTATCTTGGCACAAAACATTTTCGCGATATACCATCATCCCTAATTATTAGCTTTACATTTTGAATTACTGTCAGCAAAAGGATGAATGGTAGGACACAAATTCTTTGATGACCAGACAAATGTATCACACTTACTTTTCTTGCTCTGTGTTTCGTTGCTGTTACTGTTTGAATCATCTTCAGACTCGGACGACGATTCCTCAAAAACCATTCTTCTACCGCCACTTCCTGTTATACCAGTAGAGTTTAAGGGCTGTGCATCGTTGCTAGGAACAGTTTTTGTTGTAGATGGCTTGGCTAATTTATCCATGTCATTATTATCAGGAACTGTCTCCTCACTGGAATCACTTGATGTAATGTATTCTTCTTCACTATCACTTCTAGTCAGAATCATTTCTGTTGCCTCCTGGTCTGTGAGATAATGTTTTTGTTTCATGTTTGCGGCTGACATTCAAATAGAGATTTATAAAAATAATGTATCACATGATATGTTCATGATTTCAAACATGAAGAACAGTAAGAAACCAAATAAAAGTTTACATAGTCTGCCGATTCCAGTAGAAAAAATTATATGGGCATACAGAAAATTATTTGCATCTTGAGTAAAAAGAAAAATTTCTCTCGTAAAATCTATCGTTGCAGTCTTACATTACGAAATCACTGTCATAAAAATAATAAGTATAAAATACAAATAGACAAATTATTTACAGTCACAACACAAACAAATGGATTGCAAGAAGTAAAACAGTATTTAAACATATATAACACTATACTGTGCCTCGTAAAATGTCTTATTGCATGTGATAAAATATAAGACAAAATTTATCAAGAGACATACTGAGCAGTATAAAGTACAAAAATAACTTATGAAAACAAAGATAAAACTTGGCGCACGAAAAATAACCTAACACTTAGAGCTCGTGGTAATTACTCGGACGCACACAAGACAACCATTCAGCACATTCTAGTGTTGGCTCATTAGGCTCACGTAGTTCCTAACACCACCAAAAGAGGAATAGGAGAACATTCATAACACACCACACTTCATAAAACTATCGCTAGGAGGCGTCAGAGGTCCAGATGAGATAAGATATATATAGTTGTGTATGGTATACTGCACTGGCGATATATAGCACACCAGACCGGCCGGCGTACGTAGCAGACACTGTAATATTTTTAAGGACGAGTTATCTCGTCAACAGCAGTTAAAAGGTTAGTAAATTTTGGTACACAAAAATATATTTCCAATTAACTTTATTTAAATATTTTTCTATAATTTTTTTGTATAACTTTTGATAACATGAAATATTGTCCCAGTTAACTTTATTTTAAAATTTTTCTACAAATTCTTTGGCTAATTTTTTGGTATTTTGAAATATATTCCCAATCAACTTTTTTGATATTTTTCTATAAATTCTTCGGCTAATATTTTGATTTTCTGAAATACATTCCCAATTAACTTTATCTTAAAATATTTCTATATATTTCTCAGATAGTTTTTGCTCTTCTGAAATACATTTCAAATTACTTAATTTTGAAATTTTTCAATAAATTTGTCACATAAATTTTGATAAGATGAAGAATTGTCTAAATTAAATTCATCTTATAATTTTTCAGAAAAATTTTGTTATAACTTTTGGTAATGTGAAATATGTTCTCAATTAACTTTATTTTGAAATTATTATTACCGGCCCGTAAAAGCTCACCATACAAGAGGTCATTTACCTATATGATGATTAAATTGGAGGATGGCATGCCTGTAAACAAGAAACATTACACAAATAAGATCATAATTATTACTGTACAATGAAGTGTATTTTTTATTGAAAATTTTTTTTGCTGTAATTTGGCTAGAAACAAGAATTGTACCAAATATTTATTACCTTTTATACCATTACCTCTATTGTAAATTCTCACTTGTTCATTTTTTTGAAAATGTTTTGTCATTTAGTTATGAGTTTAATTCGTATGTTTTTTTTTTTTTCGAAATGTTAATTCTGCTGTATAAATTACACATATTGGTTGTAAACCCGCCAATGTTTGAACTGTACGTGGGTAAACAAACAAATAAAAAATAAAGAAAATAAAATTTTATAAACTTTTTAATCTTCTTACTCTAATTTTTTAATATAATCTATTACAGAATCTTTGATTGTGTCATTTGTTAAATATAGTTTATATAAATCATATGTTAAATTTATATGTGTATATATTATAGTCATATATAAGATGATTATAAAAAATCATTTCAATATCTTGTTCAATAACATTGTTGTCACCTGCATTAATTTAATGACTGGGAAAAAAAAAATGTATCATTATTTCTATCTACTACCTTGATAAAGGATGTGTTAATAATACCCACTCTGAACTGAAATCCTGTACATGCCAGTGGTAATAGAGGCACAGTAGCAGACTACAGTGTCCTTAATATTTGATTATAAATCGTTGATAGGTCAAGCACTTTTTAATGATAAAAACTACAATAGTTGTGGGTAGCATCAGAGATAAAGCACAAAATTTTTCTCTGAATTGATTTACTATGGCTAGGTCTCTTTGCCCTCCCCCTCCCTTTCCTTGGAACCACCTGTCTTTTTCAAATACACGTGTGTTCATGCTGCATAATATTTCATTTAATGTAACAGTAATTACGATAGACGTATAATTTGAATATCTTAAATGTTACGTAAAAGTGGCCTATCTTACCCATAATATTCAAAGTCAACTACATATTAACAGTTAAAGGAAAAAAATAATTCATAAAATCTTGCCATCATTGGTGCATAAATTGCTTCAATATTATTTTATACCGGTACCCATGAACCATATTATAACTTTGTACCGGGAGTCAGCGACTCCGGTTCACCACACCTGCAGATCTGTTGGTTATACGATATCTTGGACTGGCAGTGAGGTTGCTATGGAGGAAGTTGGTGCGTGTGCCCTGTGCGACTAGTGGTTAGAATTCCCCGCCCAGACTTCGGCCGCCGTCGGATGCGCTCGTGTTCGCTCTCCTCTCCTTCCCCCACTTCTCCCTCCTGTGCCTAGCTCAGACGCTCAAGTCTGCGAGACAAGTAGTCTTCTCCTGGGCCCGTTCTGGGGCGGTTGTGTTTTGCTTGCGTCCGCGGTGCCACACCTGAGCCGTGTCATCGGTAAGTTCTTTTTTCGTGTAATTAGGTTTTGTGTTTCTATTTTCCGCGTATTTTCAGTTAGGTTTGGTTTTGTGATTGTTTTCGTTAATTACACGTTGAGGGTGTGCTGTCGCGGCCGCGAGCCCAGTACGACTTGGGATTGGTTCCTGCCTTAATTTTTGATGGAATAAAGTAGCGCGCGTGTGTCGGCCACAGCAGAATTGTATTTTTCAGCTTAATCTTGTAACGTAAATCTGTATAAATCTCTGAGTGGAGAAAATATCCTGTATACACCTATTTGTCAGAGATGTATGGTATCATGGGTTACATAAAATTGTTTTGCTAAGGTCTGTCTTACATCATTGGTAGTTTTGAGAACCCTGTGTCGATGTCGTACCTTAAATGTGTGTTCTAATGGGAAGGGTACTGGTGAGTGGCCCTGGACCTTGGTCGATGCTTAGCAACGCCAAGATTAGCAGCCTGTTATTACTGTGTCTGCTAGAAGCGGGCTTAATTTGAAAAAGAGGGCTAACTAGTCTATTAAAATAACCTAAATTATGAATACCGTAAAGTAAGTAAACTTAACACAACCTATTTTATTTTAATTCATGAAAAATGCCTAGTTGTCCTTCCTTCTGAAGTATTATTTATCATGAAAACTTAACACAATAAAATCCTCATCAATATAAGGAGCTATATACCACAAGTTACAAAAAATTATTATGGTGCAAAGTAACCCCAAATTTTGGTAAACCTTTTATGGTAAGAAATTCAGACAACTAACAACTTAGATCATGAGAGACGATGAGAAAGCGATCACTCCTGTTGGGGATGAGTGCTCAGATCACTTGGCCACTGCAGACCTGAAAGTCACAATGTTACTAGAATATTCTTGCAAAAAAAAACTAAGTTAAGTAAATTAAAATAAGCTAATTTACAGTCATCTTGACATGGATGTGTAAACTTACAACTAACACCAAATGCCCTAATAGGACCATGCTAAGACACTGTCGAAAGAAATAGAAGTCCAATAAAGAAGATTAAAAGTTTAGAAATTAAGTATCAAGTTTTGAAAATTCTTTAATAAAAGTAATTCTTTGAAAAGCTGTTAGGCCTAATAAATAAGGCAGTGAATTTAATCCTGCAGTGATGATTCTAGGACATGTCAATGTTGCCCTTACTTGTTATTGTTTTCTTAGCTAAATTATATTATATTACAATATTACCTATTTTTCATTATTTTAAATTTTATATCATAAATATTATGTCAGTCTTTAGATTAGTTACTAGAGTTTGTATTAGCCATTAAGCATTATTTTAGCTTTAGATGTAAGTAACCATTAGTTATACTGTATTAGTTTTTATTACCTTTGTATGTTTTTTTTACTTCTTGTTTAAATTATGGTGTTGTTGAACATGTATTTGTTGTAAACTGACCCAGAGCTGAGCATTATGTGGGTAAATTAAATAAATTTACAGAAGTAACATAATCAGAGATAACTTGTCCTTTGATAGATGTTGCTACAGTTGGATTATACTTTCATGTTCTACTGAGCAACTCCAAATTCAGACATTCAGAAAATAAATGTTCACCGTTGAGTCAGAATTATGCAGTGTTTACAAATAGAGCATACTGAATGGTAGTCCAATAGCATGTATACTGTGCCGCATGCCTTATTTTCTTTACCTGGTCGTCTAGCGAATTGTACTGTGTTCCAAATTCTGTTTAGGTGAATTTTATTTAATATTTTTCTTTTAACTAACTTAACTTACTATGAAGGTAAAACTTACTTTCCATGAAACTAAGACTTACATATGCATATCCGAGATAATATATAATGCATACCTCTGTTTTCCCTAAATGCTATGATCTAGCATTGATTTCATTGACAAACATATGATTGCATGTTATGTAAAATTAGATGGCGATCGTCCGATCACCATTATGTAATTGTTATGATGTAAATGGCTTTTGTACGAAAAATGTTTCTTTGATAGTTTTCAAAATTAAATGGGGAGTCCTGTATAAATATCCAGGAGTATATTTTATTTTAGTCGCCACATAATTAAATTAAATTGCAAAAATAAAGTATAAGTGCTAAGTACTCTCAACTTGGGAATTCCTATAGGCCTACGTATGATTTGACAACTAAATTAAATTTAAAATTAATCCCAAAATGTGTTCTGAAAAATACTTAACATTATTAAAATGGTGTATTAGTTACATATTTTAGCTATTACAATAATTGTGTCCAAAACCTTTACACTACATTCATTATTTATTAATTTTTTTAAAGAAAACTGTGAGTTAGTAAGGAAATTATGTGATTTGATAATAATTATAAAGTTATCAAAGCAGTGATAAATAACTGAGATTTAATTAATGAGCAATTTGATGTAACCTACAGTATATAAATTAGTACAGTATCTACGAAACTTGTACATTAAACTCTAATTTTGTATTTTATCACTTCGTTTACATAATCATTGTCTTGCAACGTATGATAATTATGAAGGATACCTCTCTAAGAGAATAAAATACGACTTATGCATATTTTTCTTTTATGAATAAATAAGTATGCTATAAATATATTCTATTGATGAACTTTAAAGCGTATAAAGTGCATTTAGCTGAATAATTAGAATCTGAAGATATATCAGTTTTGTGCAAGGAAGATGTAGATCTAACAAAAATTTTTAATTTGCTACGTTACTTTTTACTTGTACATACATACCTTGTGTATTTTTTTGTGTAATTTTTTTATGGTTTTATATTTTTAGGTTTTATATTTTGTTTTTATTTTTTATGTTTTTAGTAGGTTTAAACTGCTATCATAGTTTGTTTTTCTTGTTGTTAGTACTTGAAACATTGGGTTCTTTTAACAAGTCATTATATAAATTTATTTACCTTTTTCAAAGTTTCCATTGCTTTAATTATTTATATATGTGTTTTATATATATATACACATATAGACACACACACACCCAATGTCCAATCTTCCTCCAGACGTGTACCTCGCTCCTTGCCGCTACTGCAGTTAAACACGGCCATGGTATTTTTTCCAAGAGCTTCCCCACATGGTCAGCTTTGTCAGCACCACAGTTGTAGAAGTACATATATATATACACACACACACACAACCCCCCCTCCCTTTTCCCCTCCCAATTTCAAGCTAATTTTTCTTTATTGGTACATATACATAATTTTGTGTACGTATGGTTGAGGAGTAGTGTTTGCGGACACAGCCCATGACTGGGATGGTTTCGTAAACACTAAAAGAAATCACAGTCCACAAACTTCATCCTTTAAGGTGTGTCAATCCAATTTACCTGCTATTCAAGGTTTCCTGCTAATAGACAGACCCTTGTAATCTCTCGCAGACATCCTGCTGAGAGCCTAACCTACCTCGCAGCAGCTAGACCAACTAGTTTTCCAAACAGCCATCTGGCGCCACCTTCCAGCTAAGTAAATGCTAATTGCATTTATATTGGCTTTTTGATGTTTTTTAAGCTTTATGGTGCACGCATATGTATCATGTCTCATTCTATTCTTACTGTATTATCCTGTGACATATCGTAAATGTGTTTTGATATCTTTAACGGGAGCATCTTAGTTGGCATTTTTCGGGGACACTGCATCTCAAGCAGATTCAGTGTTGTTCATACTTACACATTTTAATTAATACAGCAAATTAATAATTTTTGTTAGATCTACAGCTTCCTTGCACAA
>PNEQ01090437.1:0-23027 GCA_003012365.1 Medauroidea extradentata
ATAATTTAATGGCAGTTCACAGGGGTTAATTACGGCACGGGGAAATATGGTTTTGTCAGGTTGGCGGCAGGCCAGTCCCTGACCTGGGTCAATTTCGTATTCACTACTGAATTAATGTCATTGCAAAACACTGTGTAATTAAGTTATTATTGTATTCATCACACACTAGAATTAATTGCTGGATTTTTGGGGTACAGGTCTGTAACGGGGCTTTGCGAGCACGTGGCAAAGTTACGTGTCTTTTCAGCAATCAATATCTTTTTAATCCTGGCGTGCCCTGTGTTCCCTCCAATGTCCCTTGTGCACAAAAATCGCCCCAACCCAGTGGTGAAGTCAGTTCCGTCCTAGCTGGTCTCCCTCGCCCGCAATGTTAATTAAACAGTTTTAATTTCTTCCGGCCACGTGGGCCGGAAGTGACGTCAGGTGGCTTGCTGGTGACAAAGGGTCGATATGGCCGTCGGCAGTGGCCGGCGGGCCACGTCAGTGTTTTACTCACCGTAAACAAGATGGCGCAGGGTGTTTTACTCGTTAGGTCAAGATGCTCCTGGGTCACGGCCTTAGAAGAACAGGTCTGGACACTCGCCTGGAAACTTGACCCCCTTGCTGTTTGGCTGCAGTTCACTAAATTACCGAGAATATCGTGTTTTATTGGTGCTTCAGTTAGGGCGGTCGGACTCAAACTCCGACCACTTCCTTTCCTCCAAGATAAACAAATTATAAAAACTTTTTTTTTTATCAATTTATGAAATACTTCCTTTGCTCACAAATTTAAGAACATCCTCCAGCAACTTTATTTACTTTATACATTTAACAATGGAAAAAAACCGACCGACCGGAGTACAGCGCCAAAAAGTACGACATTCTAGGTAACTTGACGAACTACAGCCAAACAACAAGGGGGTCAAGCAAAATACATTGGTAGATAGGCGAGTGTCCAGACCTATTTTTCTACGACCGTATCCTGGGTCAAAAAGAGCATGACCTTTTAGCTCGTCCTCTCGAGGAAGAGTTGCGAGGGCAAGTAGGAGCAAATCGTCTGTTAGATGTTATGGCGAACATACTGCTGTTGACTGCATGGTTTACTTTCGCTGGCATGTTTGAAAATAGAGTTCGCAAAAATTTGATAATATTTGCGGAATGTGTTTAATTCCCGTAAATTATGAGATACTTTCAAGAATGTTTATTTCTTTGTAGTTAGTATTTCAAGTTAGTAAAAATCAATAAGTTACGAATTATTGTTATTCCTCAAACTAGTTAGGTTTTCGAATAAGGTATTTTTCTGGCTTCTTCTCATTATTTATAGTGCATTATTTGGTGCAGCTGTAGGAACTTCATCCTCTCATGACTCTTCTTTATTAAAATTTCTAAGTACTGCTAGTTCGGCCATCAAATCAACACAATAGGCGTTTTCCTCGCTCCTCCGAGAGTTGTCACTCTTTTTGACCTGGGTCAACTTGACCCAACTCTTTCAGCTCCTGAGAGAGGACGAGTAAAACAAACCTAAAGTTCGTATAAACTGCAACAGCGTAAAACATAATTTACAGTACAGAAACATAGTTTTTAATATTAAAAATTATTATTTGTTAGCTTTATTTGGTTCTCGGGTGTTTTCGGAAGATAAACCAACATGGCGACTATTCACAAATCCTTTGCCATAATCGGAGATGAGAGAAAAGTACAGATGGACCATTAGCTGCCTGTACTGAGGTCAAGCAGACTTTGATTATTCAGGTTGCAATATGGCGGAGTGCGTAAAGCTGTTCCTGTAGATCACGGCCATAGAATGACAGGTCTGGACCATGGTCGTAGAAGAGGACACTCGCCCATCTACCAATGTATTTTGCTTGACCCCCTTGTTTGGCTGTAGTTCGTCAAGTTACTGAGAATGTACTTTTTGGCACTGTAATCCAGGCGGTCGGACTCTAACTCCGCCCACTTTTTTCCATTGTTAACATTATAAAGTAAATTAAGATTTCTGGAGTGATAATTAAATATATTGAGCTAAGGAAGAATTTCATAAATGGATAAAAAATACGTTTTGATACATTGTTTATCTTAGTGGGAGGGAAGTGGGCGGAGTTTGAGCTCGACCGCCCGGATTGCAGCACCAAAAATGTATAGCATTATCGGTAACTATGTGACCTGCAGCCAAACAACAAGGGGGTCAAGTTTCCAGGCGAGTAACGAGACCTGTTCTTCTATGGCCGTGGTCTTGACACTCGCCAGGAAACTTGACCCCTTGTTGTTTGGCTGCAGTTCAATTAAGTTACCGAGTGTGTTGTGCTTCATTGGCTGCAATCAGTGTGGTCGGGCCCAAACTCCACCCACTTCCCACCCACTTTTTTCCATTATGTACATTATAAAGATAAACAATTTATCAAAACCTATTTTTTATCGGTTTATGAAATACTTCCTTAGCTCTCAATCCTAAAGCATGGCTCCATCAACCTTTATTTACTTTATAATATAAACAATGGAAAAAAGTGTGCTGAGTTTGAACCCGACTGCCCTGATTGCAGCGCCGAAGATGTATAGCGCTCTCGGTAATTTGACGAACTACAGCCAAACTCCAGACCTCTTCTTCTACGACTGTGCTGTAGATATACTGAGAAACGAGATTATAGTTGGCCAACCTACAGTCGCATTATACTAGTTTCTATCGTAATAAACAACATTTTTAGTTACCAATATGGCGGATGGCCTCTACCCCTTCCGTCTCAAGGCGTTAAACCCTTCGCCTTACAATATACTTTATGCTCCATTTGTAAGTTCCTCTAATCTCTGGCTGTGATCGGTTGCTGTCCTATGCATACACTTAAAAAATGAAATATTGTTATGTTTATCAGTAGTGAACCCCCTTTTACGCGTGCCTCGTGAAAGGGTACTTTTGTGAAAACGACAACGCTGGTACAACATGGCGGTCAACACTACCCAATGAGCGTACGAGTTCGCATGAATTTCATAACTGCTGGCTTAGCTCTTCAATAACCTCTAAGTTCGGCAATATTAGCCAAGTTCCCATGCATTACCCAAGCCTGCATGCAGTATTATTAGGCGTATTAGCAATTAATTAGCTCGACATGCATCTACCTAATTCCCTCCCTAACTCCAGTAGTTAATTTACAGGATGTGCACCCTTCGCAGGGCACACAAAAAAATAAAATAAATGAATATCATAATTAATTAAAATCGATTGTTACTGTAATCAATGTTCTTTGTTCTTCGAAAGAATGGTGCGACAGACGGTGCACTCCACGCAACGAGATATGGGAGATGCAAAGCAACGCTAGGAGCAGCACAGTCGCGCCTTGCAGACGGCCGGAATGGTGATAGAAACGTATTTTTCATATGCGTGGCAATGGAAACGCGAGTTTATTTTCATTTTTAAGGGCTCGTATGGATAAATGCAAGCTTAAATTAATGTATATAAAACCAATATTGAACACAACGAACAATTTAATACAAAATATGTAATAAATTGTTTAATATATCCCATATTATTCATTGAAGTGTGCATTAGAAGCGACGCGGAATAAAGCCGCATGGACTATGGAGAGTGTGTAGCAGCAAACGATTTTGTTATATGGAAAATACAATTTATAAGAAAAAAATTAATATTATCTTTTTGGAAAACTTTTAAATTGATTAAAATTTGTGCGCACGAAAACTGTCCGTTTAGAATGGTTATAGGTTACATAATGCTTGAAGGTTAGTTCATGCTGTTGTTACAATATATATTAATACTATCGTGATTGCAAGTAGACTAATACTTTTTATAAAAAGGGATATTATGAGCTTGTAATATTAACGTTACTAGATATTTACGTAATGTTCTGCAAACGTAGCTCCAGAAAATTTTTTGTACCATTTTTTATTGTAGGAAAAAATCTGCTTTTCAGAAATAAACATAAAACGGAAAATTATTTTTAATAAGATACGTATGCTAAGTTTGTATTTTAACGCTTACAAATTAATATACACGTCTACGACTATAGGCCTATCATTTCAACAATTTAGTATTCAGTAAATTGATGAGGTAAGGCCTAACCTCGTTAGTTCTGCGTAAACCAGTTATAATGAAAGAAACGTGTTTACTACAATACATACAGAAATTGGAAAATAAAATACACTTAGGTAATACAGAATTAGTTAGGAGAATACTGTTTATAATATGAATACAATTGGATTGGCAGAAGTTGCGATGTGTGAAAAAGTCATCACTCGTAACGGTATTTTTACACTGTTACACATCGACAGTGCTTTTTACATACATATAGAGACATATTTTTAATAAAACTCTCTTATTTTTACAACGAAGAACAGTACTTTTGCCACCTAGTATTTATTTATAGACATTAAATAGCCTCGCTACGCACATGTACAATATAGCGTCTGCAGTCGGTATCACCATTCCGAAGGTTCAGATGTTCACCACCAGATGTCAGCCACTTTGCTTTGCATCTCCCATATAGTAAACATAGAGGGGCGGAAGCAGCTATTTCCAAGGCTCTCAGATGAAGCCTATTTGAAATTGGTTGGCCATTTTATCTATAGTCAAAACATTGTCAGCTGATGCATGTTGTAATGTAGGTTATATGAGAATCGTGAGAAATATTTTGGGATATTGATCGTTGTGGTATTTGTTTGTCGAGTCCGTTACAACTACATCTGATTAATGTATCACTAGAGAACATTCGTACCCTCGCCAACATGAAATATGTATTCAATTGCTGCAGTCAACAACATATTGTGATGCCTATCTCAGTGTTTGCCTGCACACACTACACCAATAAAATAAAAACATACTACAACTACTATAGGCTTTGTTTGTGCAGTTTAGATAAATTGTACTGTTATGTTATGGGTAGCTGCAATCAGAGACAGGATGAAAGGTAAGTACCGAACTTTTTGGTTTATAATCAACACAAATCAAATACTAACGAAACATAACATTTAATGAATCGTGTAGAAATTCATTACTGGGAGGAGAATGAAAATACATACTGCTTGATAGTATGGTATGGTATATTCTGGAATATGTTGTCAAAGAGAAGGATACATATATGGAACTTGAGGTGCGGGAACGGAAAAAGGTGCAAAGAGGGTAACGGGATGGGTGAATAGTAGGTGAAGAAGGCAGCGGTACGATGGGGAGGATGAAGGGATATATAGGCCATCTGTAATGTTGAAGGAAATGGGATGGAGTACACTAAACGACAGAAGAAGAAATGAAAGTCTTGTCAGGATGTTCATACTTGTGACTAGAGAGGGAGGTTGGGGAGGGTTAAATTGCCACCTAGCTAAGGGAGGGTATGGGGGAGAGTAAACACCAGTGAGAAGGTTCAAGTAGAGTGGAAGAGAAATAATTGGTTAGTGGTCTATGCTTGTGAGGTCGGTGAGAGGAATATTTTACAGAATGATATAGTACTGTTAGGAGTTGGAAGGTTCAGGAGGGGTTTGGGAATGGTAGCCTAGAGAGACAAGCAAGAATTGATCTCGCTACATGGTGACATACCAATTGCGAATATCTATTTATTTGTATAAGGTCGAGGCTCTTAAATAGGGTCAGGGTGGGTGGCATGGTTGTTTACTGTTGGTGTAGTTGAACATGTTGTATGCATGGTTCTTGTAGTAATAAGAATATATTAAAGTATTTATTTTTAATTCGTATAAATAAATGCAGGCTTATTTGCATATGTTCAGACGTTTTATAATTTACATTTACCAGTAGTCCTATAAACATAACATTTACTTACAAAGTCTTACACAGTGTACTATACACAAAACTGAGGTAACAATAATTACACAGAACTGAAATACGTAATACGTATATTTTATGTCCGCATATGTTTACTTTAACGTTTTTAAAAATATATATTTGGATTGTGAGCCAGTTACTCGCTACCTGCATATTTTCGTCAATTGTTTTAATCCTGTATTTACGATTTATTCTCGTTTCTAAATTAGTAAATGATTGACAGAGGTATTTATATGCTTTACATGCCACATAGACATACACAATGCATCGTAAGCTTTGTTTTTCTGTTATTATCGGCACATAAACGTAATTATCCCCAACCAACACCCTGCCACGCCCCTTTGTTTTGACAATGGAAAACATGGCCGACACAAGTTCAATTGGGCTTCAGCTAGAAACCGCGTCCGCCCCTCTATGGGCGGGATTCATAGTCACAACATTAAGCAAGAACTTCGTCAAGACGGTCTTGTTTCTTAAGAAAGCGTTTTCCCAACTCCAGTTGCATAGTCGGTGTCCAGAGGATAGCTTCATGAAGTCGACGAGCTTGGATTTGTGCTACACTTCCGGCTTGACGAAGTAATTGCTCAAGTGGCCGAAGATACACGAACATACACGTTTACATGCGAGTTGGAAAAAACTTTCGTGCTTTCTGCTTTGTTTCACTGACAGTTCCATTACACGTTTGTCGCTTTCTATTTTTAATTAATTTTTAAGATGTCTGGAACATGTTCGCGGTGTTACACGCCTCTGGAGATATAAGTATAGAAAATAAGCAAAGATTAACCGATTTAAACATATATTTTTTAGTAATGGTTGCAGCATCGAAATAAATACCAGTTATACTGTACATTTTTTGCAGTAGTAAATTCTGAAATCATTTTTAGCTTTATGTTTGAAATGGTATAACTATTTTGATATTACGGTACTTTAGGTTAGTGACTTAATAGACTATTATTGCTGAATGCAAAGACGGATATCTTTCTAACCTCGTGTTTCATTTCCAGTTTGGTTATCGGTAGAATATTTCAAAGTAGCCTATTTTACAAAAAACAAATTGGTAGCTTGTTTGTACTGACTATAGGCCATTCGGAATAAAGTGAGCACTAAAGATTTAACCTTTGAAAAAAATCACTAGCCGTTACTGCATATAAGTCAACATTAACAACAGTTACATTATTGTTTGTATGGTTGGTAGCGAATAACTGCATGTAGTTCCATGAATTTTCTTATTTGAACACAGCATTAGTGAAACACATCAATTGCAAACGACCTCTCTGTATTTAATATACTGAAAAATATTTATTTAAGTTCTTACTGACGTACCTGCTGACTGTACATTTTTATTTAATTTGCGGCAGCAGAAAGCGACGCAACCGAGTCGATTGTCGTTGGCAGACGCCGCTAACTCTTTGCGCCACACAGGTAGTTTAAAATTTCACCGACAGATGGCACCAGAGTTAGGTTTTCGCTGCTTGGAAGCGAATTGTGTCATTCAGTTTGTTTGTCCGTTATGTAATGAATATCGGTTTCTGATAAACATATATAAAGTATTAGAAGTGACCGTTCATGAATATCATTGATAAATTATGTGACGTCAATAGTAATGTAAGTTGTTTTGTTTTATGATCGCCAGCCTGAGTATCTGGAAATAGAAACAGCATTTCCCCCCCTGTTTCACACATTAAGAAAATAAGTTTCTCTTTACGTGCGTCGTCGTTCATTAGAGTATGCTGAACGGAACTTGAATTCTTGAGTTGCGTGTGTCGTGTGTGTTTTTAGTGGCGGTTTTAATTTAAAAGTTTGAATATACTATGCATGCATTTACGAGATTCGTAAGGGTAACAGCGCCGTTAGAGTAGACGCAGAGAAACCAGTGTTATAAGACGTTTACTAGCAGGTATTTATAACTAAGATTATGACTGAGTATAGCACATATTCAAAACCCGTGCATTTAATGAGTACATATGGTAGCTAAAATTTATCGGGGCAGTGTAACGTAAATGTAAACATTGTAGAAGCCTATGTAAATAAAAGCACATGGCAATGTTGATGTTTACATGTAGCGGAAAGATATAAACTGGCAGAAAATAGAAATTAATCAGGGCTTTTTTGAGTGCTCACTTTATTCCGAATAACCTATAGGAATTTGTGACATCATACAAGAGCGACTTGAACAAGACGTTGCTTAAGTTACGACTATGAATCCCACTTAATTACATCAACATAAAATCGCAATATCTTTTGTTGCAATTTGTTTTCATAACTATACTCAACTGAAGTTGCATCGCCTATTCAAATAGCCACGGAATAACACTCCGCCATTAGCAAAAACTGCCTATATTTACTTTGTTTGACGTCTTAAGTCGTCTCGCGAGTGAACTTGGCCAAGACAGTCTTGTTTGCAGACTTAAGAAGAACCTCGACGTCTATGCAACACGACCTTCTCAAGCAGTGACTATGCAACAGAAATATCTGCTCTCAAGCCACTAGAAGATAAGATTTTCTTCGTCGAGGCCATGTGCTTAAGAAAGGTCTTAAGAAACGTTTATGACATTGAATAGGCATTTGTGACGTCATACGAGAACGACTTGACCAATAAGTTGCTTAAGTTACGATAAGGTTAATTCTACTACAGGTTAGAAAGAAAATACGTTTTCTTATGGGAGAGCTTGGCACAGGGAAAATTTCTGCCACTAGTTTCGCTTGAATCGCTAAGTGACCAGAAAAGTACGAAACAATAGTAAAACTAAACATAAATATTCATTTAAATTATATTAGTCATTTAATTAAATTTTAAAATGAAAATAAACCGATTTCGTGTTTTAAATGGTTAACTTAATGTATGTTAAAATTCAGGAAAGCTCTGTGATTGGTCAGTTTGATGCATTAGCGATATCAGCGCTCAAGTGGCAGAAATTTTCCCTGTGCCAAACTTATAACATTGTTCTTTCTAACCTGTAGTAGAATTAACCTTAAGGCCGATTCACAATGAAGTTAACATGGACCTCCTTACATTACCTTTGCGTTAACTTCGCAGAAAAATTTACCGTGGATTTGACCGATGTTTCACATTGAAGTTGAGGAATTAAGTAGAGGTACAAGGCTATGTTACAAATGCTGCAAGACTACTGACGATCATAGCAATATTTAAATATAACGATGTTATTTGAGGCGCAAAATATTTACATATACAAGTAGTAACGTAAATTAATAACGAAAATGATTCGCAAATACCTGTTTCAGTTACGTATTGAAAATGAATAATAAATTACCCTCCTAGTTTTAACATTACACCTTTCTTACCAACTCATTTTTTTTTATTCTCACATTACACATGCTTTATTTAAGAGTGATTCTGTTGGGATTCTATTTATTTCATGAAAAGGGAGGACTAAACTTAGTTTAACGTCTTTCATGAGACTGGTGAGACACTTGTTTGACATTTTAACACTATGTTTGCTGTCTACACATATCACACCTACCTCAGGGAACAGCGAACTTGCAAACCATCTAGTTAAATTTATTGTAGGGTCCTTGAACGAATGCTTTAGCAACACATTAGCTCTGAATTATTTACAAATATATGATAACGACTCACTAAACAACCATAACCACACATGTATTAGGCAATGCACTCACAAATATCATGTCACACGAGTAACAAATCTTACGTGGAATTAAAAATATTATTTACTCAAAATTACAATAACGAACATTTTGCTTTCACCACACTTCAGAACACAACTAGGCTATGACAAATTTACTTCTTTTCATAATCTCTTGTACATGCACGACACGAGCGAGCAGCACACAATTTGTTGTTACGAGAAACGTCTGTAAAACCCAGTTTTGGCGCGATAACATCTCGTAGACAATAGCCAACAAAAGAACAACTCCGCTTCTGATTGGCTGTTCTTAACTTTACCTTTACGTTATGTTGAAGTTGACTCAACTTCGACATTTATAAGTTACCGTTGCGTCGCTGATAATTGTGTGTGGAAACCTTAGAGTAAATATAGGGTAGAGGGAGTATCCTCTATACAACTGCGTACAAAATTGTGTGTTCAACATGTGTCACGTGACTTTAGTGAATTATGCGTGGGAGATTTGAAATAATATTGATAGGCAAGATAATAATTGCTTAGTTATCACATCTATGTTGGGTTATTTTGGTCCCTTATGAATATATAAACTAAGGAGAGTATACTACTATATTATCACATAGTATAATTGCGTAGAAATTTCAGAATGACAAATGTAAACAATGTTTGCAACATTACTGTTATCCTTAACCCAGCTGTTTTTAGTAAAAAGAAAATATTAGCTACATACTTTCTATAAGGTTTTGAACCGAGATCTTGGTGACACTACATAACTAAATATATATTCTGGAAGGTACGCCATGAGTTTCAAACAACACGACTGCATTTTTACGCCGATAAAACATAAATAAACGACACCAAACTCTCGAGACCATGTTGGACACACATTTGTGACGTCATGTTCCCTCTACTATATATTACCTCTATGGTGAAAACACTGCAGCGGACCCAAGGAGTATGACCTATATCTCAACTCAGCTGTAACGTATGTAACGTAAGAAGCTCCATGTTAACTTCATTGTGATTCGGCCTTTAGTTACGACCACGGTCGTACAAGAACAGGTCTGGACACTCGCCAATCTAACAATGTATTTTGCTTGACCCCCGTGTTGTTTGGCTGTAGTTCGTCAAGTTACCGAAAATGTCGTACTTTTTGGCGCTGTTTTCCGGGCGGTCGGGCTCAAACTCCGTCCACTTTTTTCCATTGTTAAATTTATAAAGCAAATAAGGATTGCTGGAGCCTTTTCTTAAATTTGTGAGCGAAGAAAGTATTTCATAAATAGATAAAAAATACGTTTTGATAAATTGTTTATCTTAGCGGAAAGTAAGTGGGCGGAGTTTAGTCCGACCGCCGTAACATCAGCGCCAGCAAAACACAATATTCTCGGTAACTTGGTGAACTAAAGCCAAACAACAAGGGGGTCAAGTATCCAGGCGAGTGTCTAGACCTGTTCTTCAACGACCGTGGTTACGACTATGAATCCCACCCTATGTTTACTATATTATCTATGACAGGAATCTCGTACTTCTCGATACTATCGAAGAACATCAGACATTCTATAATCGATATATATTATTTACATAAGTTCGTCACTTGAAGCAGTTTGACTGGGTCACGTCACGTTTGCAAGAATGTAGTACGTACACAATAAAGTATCGTCAAATATTTGGTATCGTACGATATTTTCTCTAAGAGAAAGTCAAGCCGAGCCGTGTGCAGCCGTATGTTACAGCAATTAGACTGTTGCGCGCGTGTGTATGTGTTTATATTTTGTTTTTGAAGTGAGAATAGTTGAAATGCTGCTGTGATCTGCGAAGCACAACAGTAGCATTTAACTTTTGGATGTTACCTTTTAGAATGAGGTAATTATGTGTGTTGTTGAGTGTCATGTGGTTAAAAGTTTCCGTCAACTGGGGCGACACATTTTGTCGCCATGTTTACGCCAGCTAATGTTTTTTATTTGTAATATAATGCATTTTACTCCTGTTATATGCCAGTACTTGTTAATTATGCCTTAGGTTGTGATTATTATGTTTGTGCTGCCTGTCACAAGTCACCTTTAATAAGTTACTGGGTGACATGGTACAGTCATTTCTCTCGCTTTCTCTGCCAGGTTAAAACGTAAAGAGGTGTAGGATCAGTTTCAACTTGCCTTGGTCGGGATTGATGAGGGTCGTATTTCCCTCTTCTGCCCAATAGCCTACTTAACACACTTTGTATCTGCTGGAGGTATTAAAAGGTAAAAGTAAAACACGAGGACGAGATTGGTGCGCAAATACTGGATAATATCTAAAGTCTACTGTTTTTTTGGTTGCAGAATTTTTTCTGTGGTAATTTAAGCGACGAGTCTATAGGCTACTTCTTTTTTGTGGAAGCAAGGTATTACTTAAATATGTCAGAGAAATGTTTCTGTTTTAAGAATCATGTTGATATTTTTCTAAATGCAGCAGTCTAGGGTTCTTCCTACCTGTGTCTACTGTTATGTGCAACCGTTGCTATAGACCACGCAGATACTAAGGCAACTCTTGCACACTCATTTATTGTATTATTGCCTCTGCATTCGGAAGGACCTGGGTTCGAGTCCCGGTTCCTGCCTTCCTGATTCGGTTAACCATGGTTTCCCAAAATTTTTCTAGGTCAATGCTGTGATAATTCCTTAACGGCTATGGCCGACACCTTTCGCAGTTGTCATTGTGTCAGTCTCGCCATCTGTAATGGCCTCGCTGTAAATAAGATGTTAAGCCCAATAAAAGTTGTTAAAATTATTACCTCTGTGTGCAAGGAGTTCAACTTACGCGTAAGTTTTCCATTTGGCTACTTACAATTACATAATTTTGATTATCCTATGCCTAACGTATAATTTTTTCAGTTTGATAACAATTGTGAATGTTTGACGTATGTATCTAAAGTTACCTGTAAAGTTTCAGAATGGAAAAGTTGTTAGCTAAAGCAGTAGGCCTATCTATAAAAATCCAATTTTATAAATTTTTACTCTTATAATAGTAAGTAGGCTACTAACTTAAAAAATGTTGATTTAGCTTGTGCATAAGTACTGTAAAAATTTTGTAATGCTTACAGACAACATGTAAGTAGGCCTACATAGACTGGTCTTTTAAGAAACCCACGACATTCTTGTGGGGGGCCACTGGTAACATCAGAGTTAAAATACATATAGTGTACATTCGTCATCTACCTGGGTGGAGCAATTTTACCAAGCGTTAAGGAGCAGAAGTAAAACACTCACCTCACATTCTGGGTTATATTCCAGCTCCAACATCCTGATTTCGGTTTTCTACGGTATTCTGAAAACACTCCAGGCAAAGTCTACCCATTCCTTATGTCCTGGCTGACTCTTGCCCTCTCCCCATATACTGCTACCAAGATCTTTTGCTTGTGGATGTAAAGTACCAAATAATACAAAAAAAAATTTAAAAATTGCTATGATATTAATACGGTCAACCAGTATACTCTCTGAAAAATATTTCTTCAAGGGTAGAAAATGGACCAATTACTATACTAGCTCTTATCTCCGTCTGAGAAGTCTAATACATTTTTCTGGTAATTATTTGTACTTTATAGTTTTATTTGGGTACCTTATCTTGTATATAGCAATATTCCTATAAAGTATTGTTTTCTTTTGACTTACGAAAAGACAAAAGATTTTCTTTCGTGTGCACGTACTGGAGCCTGTGTTTGTTTACTTTTTACATGCTCTTTTGGGTTTCCTTGTCTTCTGGTGGCGATCTACCTTGTTGCTGAGCCTGTGGTTGGCTACAATGGCTAGAGTACACCTCCCGCCAAGGTGATCCGTGTTCGATTCTCAGCGGGGTTGGTCCCTGAATTTGTGCATGTGGTAATCATGCTGTACGATGCCGCTGGTTGGCATTTTTTCTCGGGGATCTACTATTCCCCCGTCCTTAATTCTGGCGCTGTTCCATACTCCCATCATGTCACTCCTCCCCAGCGCTAAAGACCTCGATGTTAAGTGCAGACCAAAATTTCTTACATCCGTCCAACCCTGCTACTGAGCAGGTTAGACCAGAGTACTTTCGGCGATAGAGTTTTTGGACACAGGTATATTGTACTCACTCCAGGTTTTTGAATGGCTTTAGAGTAATTTCAACTCCATAAAGTATACAGAGGAGGGTTTTCGTAAGTACCAAACATGTCTGTAATTTTCCAGTAGAACTCAAAAGACAAGCAAGTTAAAACAGCTAACCACTGACAGTGAATCAAAGCTGCTGACGCCGACACAAGTATTGAAACCAAATGGTACAAAAATCTTTTCACCATAATATTGTGTCTCTTGTTATGACAAATTCTGTTTCAAATAAATTAGTTTGTGATGGTTGAACTTAATCTTTTTTTAGTGGAGGCTGCAGTGGCTAGAGAACTTGCCTCTCACGTAGGCGATCCAGTTTCGATTCCCGGCTGGGTCCCTGATTTTTGCATGTGAAAATTGTGCTGGATAATGCCGCTGTTCGCGGGTCTTCTGGGGGATCTCCCGTTCCCCCTGCCCCTTCATTTCGGAGCTACTGCATACTCGCATCATGTTGCCCCTTCAAGGGCGCTAAAGACCTACATGTTGAATGCTTACCAAAATCTCTTCACTTAATCCTTTTAGTAAAAATTTGGCAGCAATTAGTACTTGCTACTAGTTCTGGAAACTACAGTTTAATCATCCATTGAATTTTCAAGCATACAATATTTTGTAGGACAAAAAAACTGTCGTGTAAACTTAATTGACAAACTGAAGTTTGCAAGACTAAATAACTGGGATCAGATGCTCATAAATGAAAAAGGCTGTGATTTACCAACATAAAAGAGAAAACTGTTTAAGTTAATTATGAAGTTTGTAAATAACAGCACTTAAAGAATTTATTTCAGGCAATTTATATTTTTTAGTGAATGAAAATTGTATGATACATAACCTTTAAGTTAATGATTTATTAAAAATAATTTAGATGCAATGTTAGAAGCTACGTTAAGCATTTTTAACAAGCATGTCTGCAAGCAAATTATGTTAAGTTAGGCCTAAACATTTTGGTATATGACAAATCCTAAATTAGGAATGCACAGAACGTAAAAATTGTTATGCCTATATTTAAATGTTTGTTGTAAGCGAAACTGTTACTTGTACCCAGTGGCACGCACAGGATTTGCATTTTGGGTTAAGGGGGGGGGGAACAATATAAATTTTTTTTCTAGTATATGTTATACATTCTATGCTAATTTTCTTATGTTAGTGACATTTAGTACTTTATAGCCTGTAAGTTAAGTTTTGAAAACATAACTTTGAAACAAAGGACTGGGTAATGAGTTTACACTACAATGGGAAACTACAGTTTTGGAAACTTGTTTTTTGTCAATGAAAAGTTACACACTTACAAGATTTATTTAAAACTTTGTTATATTATGAACAAGTATTGAAATTTAACAAAATCCAAGACATTCTACTTATTTTAAGACCCAAAATGTTCTTTATTTAACATTGACAATTCAAAAATTAAAAATTACCAACCTTCTTAAAAATGCTAGTATATACAACAAATATAACTTGATTACTGTAGTAGTCCTACTCTGTACTCCTGAAAGCCCAGTTTTGGGTGACTGACATTTGTTATTTCTATGTTCCTGTAACTTGCAAGTATTCACCTTGACAAGTCATTATGGGAGGACTATTAGAGCTAAAAAATTTTCACAAGTGGACAATGTAGTCACAAGTAATGTCTATAAAACTAACACTATGTTACACAAATATATAATTATGCATTTTTGTCACATGAACATCTTTAAAACAGTTATTGGAGTAGAGTTTCCAGGCATCTAATAATTTACTGGACTGGCTTCTTGATCAAATCACAGTTAACCCTGCTCGAGAGCAGGTAAGGCTCTGTTAACAGACAAAACACGCTAACTGGCGCGGAAAAAAAATTAAACAGTAGAAATAACCAAAGTCACAACAAAAACACAGTGTTCAAATTAGCGAAGAAAAAGAGCACAAGGCGAATATGATAAAAAATGTAAAAAAAAGTATAAATGCTGTCTTTGCATTTAGTAAAAGATTTACTTATTGCATAACATGTAATGGCATATTTTGAATTCCTGCCATTTCAAAGATGATTAATTGCTTTCAGACGTAGTGGTGATAGACGAAGTCTGGTCACGTGACTGAACAAACTACAATTACTTAATAAAACCGTCTGTTTTAGATAATGCATCAGTCTTCAAATAAATTATGGCTTACTGGTTGCAGTTTAACAAGTCAAGTTGGTTAACCACTTAATAAGCTGTTAAAATGACGACTTTTTATAAAGCATACCTGACACGTAGTGTGAAAATTTAAATCTGCACAAGTTGAATTTTGAATGGGTGTATTGGCTCAACAGTTGTGGTGGATATTATTCTCCATTACGAATTTTCGCTCATTTAAAAATCTGTGCGTTCAATTCTAATTGTGAGTATTATGTAGGTACATGAAATTCAGTATATAATGTGGTGGTCATTATTTATGCTCATTGGTAGGCCTGTATAATTTTATTTTATTTTTATTTTATTATTTTTTTTTTTTTTTTTTTTGCTCTTTGAATGTAGGGGTGGAGTGGAAATACAAAGAAGGATTAGCAGATCTTATTTTAAAAAAAATAAGTAAAATGAAGGCATCCCTTGTCATCCCACTCACTCTATGCCAGTATATCTTCGGTCAAGGGCAATAATATTTACTTTGACACATGTAATAAGAAATGGAGTACATAACAGATTTGTTTATAGAACACTATTGTGTAAGTTATGGCATTAATGAGTAGGTGCAAATACCAAACATGTGTCAATACATTTGGTAATTGACTTCATATTTCTAGGGGGGTTTGGACTCGGCAGTTCCCCCTTTCGGTACACCACTGCTTGTACCAATTGTAACTAAGATGTCATAACTAAAGTTGAAACATATGTAAATAAGTTAGCTGCATAAAATTAAATAATTTCAGTGTTGCCTCAATTTTTTATTTTGTGAGAGTAGATATGCAGAAAATAAATAATTATTGTGGCTAGAATGTCGGCAATTCAGTAAACATTTTGTGTTGGCCTACACAAAGAGAAAGTTTTTATTAAAAAAAATTTGCTGAACAGAGTAACTTAATGTGTTTGTGAGTTATAAAAGCAACAAAGTATTTTGATGTTGAAATCTTAGTAATTTGTTGTGACACTGTTGGTACGAGACGTGACTGATCTATAGACTGAATTGATGGCTATGAGGGTGGGCGCCAGCGATACTCCCCCAGTATCACTCTTTGAGACTCTTATTATCCCAGGGGATGGGCGTTCTGGTCGTGTGCCTAGGGATCGTTGATGGTTTAATTTTACTTTTCTGACCTGAGCACAATTATATGATAGGGTCAAATAGCATGAAAACAATACTATCCCTTTGCACAATGATTTTTTACGTACTGAATACAGCGTGCCTGAATGAATTTTATATGTCAAGTCCAATGTGTGGCGGTGGAAGGAAACTGAGCTCGCTGCTGTTCCCAACTATGTAATTGTATGGTTGTATCTCTCCTCGAGGTACACAATGGTATGGTGATGGTTGGCACAATGACGACGATAGTGTTACTCGCTGATGAATGTGGCTACATGCAAGAAATGAGATGCAACTTACATGAACCGTATGCAAAGTGATGTAGGTGTATGAATGAATGCACAAAGTCCCTTTGTTCACTCTACAATGATGGTAATGGCATTGTTGGTGATGAGCACGTGGTTACACAAAACCGACCGTATAATATTAACTGATACATGAAATTGATGCATAATTACATGGCTGAATGATACAAACATGCCCTGACACGATAGACAATTATAAACACTGAATAATCTTCGTCGACGTGCAGATGATTGCTGATTACAAAGTCTGTAGCCACGAGGCATGAACAAAGCACACACACGGTTTTAAATTAAAGTACCATTTACGTTAATAATGATTAAATAAAGCGGAGTGGCACTTAACTTGGCGAAAATGTGTACGAAAAAATGATGATCCAATGTATTAAATAACTATGGTAACCTACTTCAGTGAAACAACGATGGAGCGTACACGGACAGCGTCTTACCTCACCAGAAGCCTGCGACAAACTTCGCAGAGAAACATGGCCGCTGATGGCTCATGACCTATCGCCGGGGCGTTCACTTCTGGCGCCACTCACGTGACTATTCTCAACCATTCCAAAAATGGTATTTTAAATGAATTGTTACGTTACATATATATATATTTTTTAAATTTAATTTTTCTTCTTGCAATTGGGCCTCAGCCCTGTGGCAAGGATTTGCTTAACCTACCTCTTCTCAATTTTCCGACCCCATCAACCTTTTCCTAAACTCCCTCGCTACCGTCACCTCAACCACTTCCCTCGCCAATTCATTCCAATCCTTCACCGTTCTCACTATCATAGTGTTTTTTCCTCTCTCTGTCCTCTTCCCGACCCTCTGTATCTTACACTCATGATCACCTCTTCCTTTATACAAATGGCACAAAATGAATTATACATTGCAAAAACAGGTTATATGTTGACTCAGGCATTAACTTACCTTAAAATACATTAATTATGGTTTAAAATGTTCAAAATGAGTTGACCAAACCTCGGAACATTTCTGGGCAGCGGTTTGAATGTCTGTCGTGACCACTTAGAAAAAGAAACACTAGCAGTACACAATCAATGACCCTGTGGAAAAGAATACATGCAAAACACAAGAACACAAAATTAATCAAATATTTCATGAGTCTGTGGTCATGCACATGCTTATTCCTATGGATTTATGGCGACGTTATGGGCTTACAGCCCGTGCTGGTCCTTGGCCGGCGTCAGTTGTTTATACTTAGTTGTACGACTAGTCTGGCACATCTAAATTTTGGATTTCCTCTACCTGAGTTACATTAAAATCGGCATCATTAAAATAAATGGTGGATAGTCAAGATTATAATCTGGCTACTTTTTGATTATAGGCTGTTCTGCCACACTTGACTGAAAAGAGGGGAATTTGGGCATGTATTTTAAGTTTGTACATTTATTTCAGATGTCCGTTGAAATTGTGTCATTGGGATTGGTTATATGATTGTGAAACTTCACTAATTGTACTTGTAATAAATGTTGCTGATGTGTTAATATTTACAGAAATAATGGCTAATAAACCAAGCATAGACACTGAAGTTTTCTTGGAAAAACACAGTTGCCTATTAACTAGCCTACTTACGTTGATGGGATGACATATTAAGTTTTCAGCATTTCATGTTGTGTTCAGAAAATGTTGGCACTGTGGAAGTCGGACCATTTTCCTCGTAGTATGATAATCAGGTCTGCGCTGTCTTGATTTTTGAATGGGGGAAGCGTGGTGGATGTTGCTGTGGTTCAGAGCATTTTCTCAGAAATGGGACACTTTCGTTGCTGATCTACCTTTCATCTCATCCATTCATCAGACCAACAGGACGATTGGCCTGTCTTGGATGTAACAGTTGGCTCATAGTCCGTGGCCTTCCCTCATCCACTGAAACCCTACCTAATGTGGGAAGCACCATGTGGATTTTTATTTTAAACTTTTAAGTTATCACAATTTTCATAGGAATTATGAGTATCTTATTAGTTTACTCTTTATTTGGCTTTTAATGTGAAAATTACTGTCATGTCTAGAAATATACTGTAATCAAAGGAGCTAAATCTTGTCAAATTTTTCCTTCATCAGAACGAGATCACATTGCTGGTGTAGCCTTAAAAGAAAGATGCTTGCCACTTGGAAACATGCCAGTTATCTTCTTTAAGTAATTTTGGATATTTATTTTAATGCTGTTTAGATAAGTAAAATTAACAATAAACTTAAAAAAATTTTTAAGTGTGGAGTCATATTCTTAGTTAAAGTCTTTGTATTTTGTTGTATGTGAGACATTAATTTTGCTAAAAAAATTAGTGGTGGAAATGTACACATATTTTTGAGATCAATACTGAAAAAAATAAAGCAGGCAATCTTACCCAACAGTTATTGTCATTTGTGACTTGAATATTTTACTTAACGTAGCCACTTGCCACACCCTTCAATTATGTTTTAGTATGGCGAGACACATTTTTTTTTTTTTCAATGAAACTATTTTGCTTGTGTCGATATATGAAAATAAAACACACTTTGGACAAATACTGGATGTCATTAAGACTCCATGTTTATTAAATACACTATTTAAAAGGCCTCCAAAATAGCTAATAATGAACTTGACAGACTGCTGTACCCCAAAATGTAACAGCTGTACACACAGAAAATTGTGCTATACTTATTTTCAAATTTACCATTTTGACGTGACAACGTCTTATAATTCGATAGAGCCGGCTGCACGCACGAAAAAACATGACTCATGCGGCGTTACCTCGCTCTGAGGCGTTCCATGTAAGGCTTGAAGTGCAAGCGAGAGCGCGGAACGAGCGACAAAGAAGTACAATCGGCCTTTGCGTTCGACAGCGTTCGACATCCGTCTCTCTCCTACTTGAGTGAGCGATGCGTCTGCGTGGACAGCTGCTATACTATAGTACATTTACATGTTTTGATCGAGTATCAAGTGCAGTGAAAAGTGAATGTGGTGTCAATTGTTTATAGCAACGATAATTACAGCGATAAAGGTAATGATTCTTTCGATACTAATTATATATTCAGTGACGAAACATTCATCAAATTCATGAAAGACATGTTTAATGTCGATTGTGCATCAGACGTTAATAACTCAACAACACTAGGAGGCACCACCATCAATTTGACTTTTTCAAGACACATTAAACTCGAAACACTCCCTTTCATTTCCTACTTTTCCTATCATCGTCCTATTCTCAACAGAATAACACAGATTGTAAGAAATTAAATATTACACATGTTTAAAAGTTGTAAAACAATTGCTCAACGCACATTTATACTTGTAAAAACTATTAAATTGTAAAAAAAAATTGATATAATTGTATTTATGCGTACAAATAAATATAACTTGATCAATTTCATTGTTATTTCCAATTACTTCCTTCTCTATATACATCCAAATCTATTAAACAAATGAAATTAAAATTTTCTTTTGAAAAATGATACCATTCCATCAGTATTTTCTTAAGACGTTGTCACGTTCAACTATCGTCACTAAACCGACTTTACAGACAACCAATTTTTTTTTTTTGTTTAGTTAATTTGTTACCTACATTAGTTTACCTGAAGTTTTCCACTATTCCGTTAAGTTGGTTACCTAACCCTACCTTAAATAATCTAGTCTAACGAAGAATAGAAAACTTTTGGTAGACTAACATAACTTAAATTTACCTACAATAATCATGTCCGTAGACCACCAGTGACGCACGGAGGATTGCATAAACAGAAAGGTGATGCACGTGGGAATAGAACATGGGCAAATACAGAAGAAAATGGAACAGACGAATTCACTAACAAGGGATCAGGCTAAGGATATAGAAAAATGAATTGCACAACATGCAATGGTGTTTTCACAATAGCCAGGGTGGGTAAAGTCCTACATCAGCAAGTTCAACAATATTATGCAGAATAAGGAGATATAAGGGGCTGTTGCTAGATGCCAGGAAGCCAGGTAGACGGGCCGCAGAGGTGACATGTAACTACCGCGGTAGACCACCTTATGGGGAGGGGTGGACCAAGGTAGCCGTGGTCGGGTGAAATCCTGGCGAATACATTGTGTCCAGGAAGGGGGATTTTGCATGGCAAAAGATACGTGCGGCGACATGATTTTTGTCAGCCGAGACAGCTTAGGGCGGTAAGAAATTTACAACTGGTCATAAACCAGGAAAGGGCAGTTTTAGAGATTTAGCATGTCGGATGTTCAGATGCCGCCCAGCTCCGCTCGGGTCCCCAACAAAGAATTTGTTTGCCATCTGAAGACTGGCTGTTGAGAGAGTTTACACAAGTAGACAGTGGCAATAAAGGCAAAACATTGTTGGGGAAATATTTGAGTGTGACAAGAAAGGCGAGACAAGAGAATAAGCACTGAACTAAACCCAATTAGATATTAAGTTGCTACGTTTTATGTTTTTATACTGTCCTATTTCTCCTTCTGTCTGTATCTACGATGATTAAAATGGATTAATGAAAGACTGATGATGTGCCCAGCTAGCTAAAGAAAACTCACATTTCTGATTATAAAACAATTGCCGACGAACCCACGCACCTCGGGTTGCAGATTCAGTTGACCCAATACAAAAAACCCTACATAACAATTTTGAAAAAAGAATATCCACAATTACCGAGACAACTACTGTCATAAATAAAACAAATAAAAAATAACTAAATCCTGCAATATTATGCCTAAACCGAACGAAAAATGGAAAAATTTCAAGGTAATGTGAAGTACAATTTTCTTTAGGTAGGCTGTGACTATTTTTAACCACTATAGAAACATTTTTTTGTCAAACTATGCCTGTAGAATTATTTTGTTTTGCATGTGTACAATAAGTAGCTGTTCTTGATATTCACATATATAAAAAATGAAGTAGCAGTGTTCTTTAGTTAAGCTTGAACTTGAGATATCAACAGGACAAGAGTTTACGGCAATCTTAGAAGACACCAAGATTCACTGAGCCAAGAGACTGTAGTAGGTAATTAATAACCCTATGTTACCTGCTGGTAGACTATTTTGATTCTTGTTTCGTGTAACTTCAAAGGTCAAATGGAAATTGGATGATAATCCTAAGGTTCATAAATAAAAATGGCAAATTAATTTTGTGCGCACGAGAAATGACTCACGAGTGTACGTAGCGGCCTCTTTACCACAAATGATGCTCCCTTTCTCCAGTAAACTACGGCTTTTATAATTTTAAAAAAATTATTAAGATGTCTGTCTTTAACACGTGCAGTTGCCGGACCAATCCCTATCGTGCGGGCTTAGCTGGTCAGGTGAATCGCTCTCTATGCTATGTACTCACGACGTAGATCCGGTTGTCTCCGTGGCTTCCTACTGAGTGTCCCTTGGTGCCTACCTGCGGCCACACCAGCCAGCAAACCCTGCCTAAATTCCCTTGACCAATCACAGGCCAGCTCGCTGACAATGGCTGCCACTGGTCTACAGCGCTACGTTTATTATTTTCAGTTTTTCTCTCATGACAATACTTATCAATCACAAGAATATAACATTCCAATGCTACATAAATATGTACAAGTACGGTATTCATTCATGTTAAGTATAATTACTGAACTTGTATTTAAAAAATTAGAGCAACTTAACTACTATTCCTACTCTTCCTATGCATGTGTCTTATTTCTACTACATTGACAGTTTGTTTCCCAGTTACTGATACTCCCAGGTGATAGTGTGACTATGTTAGGCGGTTCACTATCATCTTCATTGTCGGAAAATATATCATAAGTTCACTAATTTTAGTTTAAACTGTGTGTTCTTTTTAACACTTTGTAACGGGCATATTTCATAAATACTATAAAATGTAGTGATAAGCTACAATTTAAGACATTTTTCTTAATTTTTCTGTAAAGGCAATAGTTTCAATTAAGTGGAATCAACATTAATATTTATTACAATGCAATGGTCAGAGGTATATACAGGTACGACGTACTCGTCAAACATCAAGGGGTATGTGATACGCCATCCATAGAAATAAATAAAAAAAAAAAAAAA
>PNEQ01090438.1:6736-23126 GCA_003012365.1 Medauroidea extradentata
TAAAAAAAAAAAAAAAAAAAAAAAAAAACACGATTTTTATGAGAACACTGGGTACCGTCTTAGTCCTTGAATTAAGTCAGTATTATTATTGGCACGCGTACTAGTGTCGCCCTTAATGCTTCCTTGTCTCCGGAGGATAAAATGAAGAACAGCTCGAGGACTTCTAGGGCCGAATTCAGAGTCGTCCTTCGAAAGAGCTGTCAACTCCCATTCACCCTCTCGTACTTCAAAAACGCCTTTCGAGTGACTGCTAGCTGAAAGCCTGTTCACCTCCGCTTTCGGCACAGATCTGGCAACACTGTACAACATTTCCACATTTGAACTGCTTACAGTGCGTGTTGGTAACACTTCCTATCTTATTTTGACTGTCATTTGTCTCGTGGTCCGTCGTAAATACCGTGCATGCTTATTTATTTTGGGAGAAGCAGAGCTTTCACTTGTACTATTCAAATCTAAACGGATTTCCTACAGTAACAGTTAGTTGAATTGCAGTACGATGGCTGCAAATAAGCCAAGCCTACAGTAGTTTATATGAAAATGCACACACGCAATGTTTGCAAAGTAAAAAGAATTAACAGAAAATAGGAATCGTAAACAGGGTATGCTTTGCACCAGAATGTGTAACTTTGCATTTTGCATCACGGAAAATATATTTTGTATGCAGATAGTTGAAAGGCAAGTGGTTTTATTCGGTTGTATTAAATTATAATTTTTAAACACCGAGTCGTGATGAGTCTTTATTTCACCAGACGACCTAGAAACAAATAATTTTGGTGGTACAAAGTTACCCATGCTGGTGCTAAGTATACCCACTTTACGGCATGTAAAAGTGTAAGTTGGGAATGGAAAGAACATTGGCATAAGAAACTAGGAGAGGGGTGTGATCACTAGTAAGGGATATTAACATGTTTTATCATTTAATTATGTCTCAAATAAAATCATTAATTGCATATACAGTCTAAACACGGCACCAGACGGATTATTTTTTTAGGTGATCTCAAATGTAAATTATTATTAACGAATACTGTATCTGTTAAGTTGGTCAAATGTTTCATAATGTTCGCACTGGAAGCTTGCATGCAGAGAACGGCAAAGTTCAGTTACTGTAAATGGTGGCTAGTGGCTACTTGTTTTATAAACAATCGCCTGTAATGTGCATAGTTTTCATTTAAGAAATAACTACAGAATGTTATATCCTTTAGTAAAAACTAATTTAAAGCAGTGGTTATTTTGGTAAAATCAAATAGCTCACTAAGCAGTTATAGTTAAAAACGACATCATCTTGTATTCTTATGTTCAGGTTCAGTGCAAAATAACTGGTTAAATTATGGGATCTAAACATTAATTGTGCACAAATCCGGTAATGAAGATATGGACCGGTTTCGACACATCAATATCTGTACCGGCTCAGCCCTAATGTAAAAACAATAGTCAAATGTCATATACAAAATGAATCTACATTACAACACATTACATATCAGCTACACGATTCCACACCAGTTGTAATACATCAAGACCTTATGTTACTTTCCTTATCCCTCAACCCCAGAGTAGTATATCTGTCTGGTCTTTAATGCATATTTCCTTAACGTCAGTTACCACTCAAGCATGTGAAAACAATGCCACATCAATGTCACACAAGCAGTGCAGCACAGCGTAATAAAATACACTGTATCTCTTTATTGCTGTGACTATTTTGTTTGTTAGCTTGCATGAATACTCGTTTATTATTAAGTGGCATTTTATGGTAGAACTTCACCTTAATCAAGTTACTGTCAGAGTGTATGATAGTGGCAGAGTTTACGGGGCCTTTAAAAAAAACCACATATTTGAACGTTAATTGTAGTACAAATACAAGAAGAGACTAACCCCCCCTCCCCGTCCATCACCAATATTGTACACTACACTTGTGCTGACATGGATATGGAAATGTTTAGTATAGTGTTGGTGACCTGCATAGCAGTTTAACTGTACATAACGAAACACTCCGATTGTTTCACTTACACACTTTTCACCATTTTTCTTCGAAATAAACTCTACTTTAGCCATGAACAAAGTGTTGGTTACGGTACATGTAGCTATGTAAGGTACGGTACGTGGTATTTATAGTAAACATACAACATGATCCGTGCGGTGCGGTGGGTTAAAACAAACTCATGTACGCAGTGTTGCCTACACGCTAGGATCTCTGTCACCACGCCCAAGATTCACGTGCATTTTGCACGAAAACTATGCGTCCTAGACTGTCACTACAAGACGACCGTTTTTATAGCTCAGGTTACAATACTCAAAAATTCATCTTCAAACTGTTATGAATCATTAAAAATGGCTCACACTATGGGCTTCGCTACAGAGAAGAGTTATAGTGATGAATAAATAAGTGAATCAGATCGGTTCTACAAGTTTATATCAAGTTAAATATGAAGCTACGTGATTGTTAGTCCGGAGGAGAGCGGTATCAACAGATTGGATTATAATCAATTAAGTGGAATGTATTAACTACAGGCCTAATCGCAGTTGACGTTCCCGCCTTGTTCAAGATGTGGAAGGCTGTGTTGTAGTCGACCAGCGGCGAGCGGCACGTCTAGGGACTCAAACCAGCTACCCTCTCCCTGGCACGGCGGGATGTTGACGGCACATCTTGTCTGCTAGGTGACCATACTGAGGCAGCCCCGTTTAGCTCGTTGCAGTGCCCTATGTTGTCGTCCAGTTGGCCTTCCTTTCACAGTGGTGGGGAAAGGGGAGGGTGTTGAACGCCGACCTACTTGCTTGTTTACGTTTCGGTCACGGCGACACTCTGAACAAAATGTTAGAGATTCCTGAAGTTACAAATATTGAACGCAATTTAAGAAGGGCAGAGGCATCAACCGGCGTTTTCTGTTGGTCTGCCAACAGTATTAAATGAAGGAATATTGCTAATAATGTCAGTTCACGTCGATCAATTTTCGGTTTATAGGGAAAATTAATGTTTTCTAATTTGATTTTCAAAGGTGTATTGATCCGTTTATATTACGGTTACGTGCAGTGCCTAAAATATTTCCTGCTTTATTTTTTTCACAAGGACGCCAGTTGTCGGTGCTTTATGTAAACGTGCTGTGTACAATATGTACAGAAACAACCACATAAGTACATCAAGCGTATCCTGAGACTAATTAGAGATGAAATGTTAATGCAAAATGTTGTAAAATGACATTTTAATTACATTACAATGTGACAACACAGCACCGGAGATAGTCCCGTCTTGCCCTCCACATATATATTACTTATCTTACTATTACTACTAATGTTCTGACCTGCGTATTACGTGTACAGGTTCAAATACCTAGCTGTCCTAACATGGTTCCACATTTACTTGACGTAACACACATAACTTAATAATACCTGGACGTGGAGCACAATAGTGGACTTGCTCCGTGCATTGTTGCCACATTGTGCACGGTAATTATCGTCGTACAACATGTTGCTACTTCCATTTTCGTCTCCAATGTATCCCAGGAACCGTGCTGTGAGCTTATTATGTATTTAATGGACGAGGTAACGATTATTTTTTCAACAAAAAAATCTTTGTTACATCATTGTATGTTATGGGCTACAATGTGGCACCGTTCAATTTGGTAACGCACAGAGATGACTGTCAACATTGGTCTGAAACACCTTGATTTGGATGATTTCGATTTTTTTCGCCATGGCACCGAATAAACAAGGACATCAGTAGCGAACTAGTGTGTCGGCTCCTTTGATGTCAGCGAACTCGGGCTCTGATTGGCTAGTGTTGTCCGCCATGTTTTAACAGTGTTTTGGTGTAAACATTACAAACACGGTAATGCATTTTCCTGTGTTATTAAATCAAGTTATTGAGTGTTTGAAATACAGTTGCACCAATTATAATTATATTTTATATAAGTGGCAATACGTACTAATTCGTGAAGCCATCCTGTTTGATGTTATAGACAATGTTGAGTATTAATTAATAATAGGGGAAACGTCTCTTTATGTTTTTCGCCTTGACAGTTTTCGAATAATTAATTTTCGAAGTCTTTCAAAATAATTTAGAAAACCTGGCAGTTAGACAACGCACACGTCAAATATTGACCGCGTGCCAACTCTGAGAACCTGGCGTGTATGCATGTAAACGTCATGTACGCTACAGTAACACAGTATCAAACACGTCCTAACTTACGACGTTACTACGGCTAGCATGTGTGTCGCATACTATTGGGCCTCGTTGTGTTATTTATATATTTACGGGCGAAGTCACCCGCCAGGGACTCAGAGCTGGCGCGCTCACAGTAACAAATGGTTGCTGAGATCAAAGAGACAAGAGAAAACAAAAGCAGTACATAATAATAATAATAGTTAATGACACTACTTACGTCTGCGCTCTGTTTCCATGGTTAGAGACACAACTGCACAGGACGATTTGTAACATATCAAATACAACCCTGGCTACATCACGTGGTTCCATGAAGCCAGGTACACATATAGTACTTTCAAAGGCGACTTGTATTATGTTTATTGTCTGCGCGCCACGTCTAGGCGGGTGGTTCTGTGGGGAAGCTGCTGCACACATTGGCTACGCCGCACCTGGCCCTCGTAACTGAGATAAGGAAAAAGAATCCTTAACTGAATATTGCCGTGGTTTCCCTCCTCCGCCGGACAACTTATGCAACGATAAATAAACTTTACAGTGAAAAAATAGTGAATTTAAATAGTGAATACATACGAATTCAATTAGTTGACACATAGGAGTTAGCATTTTGAAAAGTTAAACGTAACAACGAAAATTATATTAAGAACGTGGCAATGATTCATGATGCGTGTTCTGGCGTTGGTATTAGTGAGGTTAGGTTGTGTAAAGATCAATGTTTAAAGTTTGGCACAGGGAATATATGCCGCTTGTTCGCTGGTAAGAGGTATAAAATTACCAATCACAGAGCTTTCCTCAATTTTAAGTTACATTAAGTTTATAATTTTAAAACATGTTTTTCACATAAGAATTAAATTAAACTATTATATATTTGCCAAGTCTAGTCAAATTTAATTTTATTACAGTCTCGTGTTTTAATATATCCGTTAGCTATAGCAGCGAAACTAAGGGAGGATTATTCCTTGTGCCGAACTGTACAATAAGAAAACATATTTGTTTCTTTCGAGCCTGTAGTAGAACAGTTGACCTTACTATTAGTGGGAGGTGTGGTTATTCCTGCAAGAGCTTGGGAAACTCAGTGTTATTAGTTAGACAAGAGAAAAATTCAGCTGCCAGTTTCGCTGGTGTCGGCAAGGGGGCTACGAACTTTGCCGAGGTCGACACCGAGGATTCACGAATATAGTTTAACGTCTTTCGTGGGACTATTCATCATTTGTCGTACAAGACCGTTTACACAATACTTTGTTGCAGTTCCGTTCGTGAATCCTCGGTACAGACCTCGGGAAAGTTCGTAGCCCCCTTGCCGACACCAGCGAAACTGGCGGCAGAAATTTTCCCTTGCCAAACTTGTCCATAAGAAATTCGTTTATCTTCCCAACCTGTTGTAGGATCAACCTTAGTAGAGGTATACTTCAGCCATATATATTCCTACTGTGGGTATAATTGGAGGAAATAAGGCTCTCATTGTAAAACATTGATGTCAGGACTCTCATTGCACGCCAATGTCCGCATGAACTATGCAGCCCGGCGCTGGACACACCACATTGAGTTATTCCCAGTTGAGAGAGCGACATTATAATAGCGTGATGTAGTGTTGTGGTGTAGAAGTTGTTAGCAAATGTTCGCTTTTCGTTACAACATGAGGAAGCAAGCAAACCAGCTGCGCGATACACTAGGTTCGCGGATAACATAACAGGTAAAAGCCGAACGAAACAAAAACAACGCCAGGTAGAAAGATGTTTTTGTTCTGATATTACAAAAGTCAATTACGCGATTGTAAATAATTGTGCTGAAGAGCACAAGCCCTTCCACGACTGCCATAAATTATTTACTCACTGCAACAGTCATAACAATGCTTTCTTTGCAATTGCACTATGTTGCTGAACTGTCCAAATGCATAATTTTTGCACCATAGGTTATTTTTTATGTAATCATACTGCATTGGTAAACACTAATTGTGAAGTTGTGACAATGTGAGTTAGGCTCCAGTCCGGTCCGGCCATCCTGATCTCGGTTATTGTGGTTTCTCAATTTACTTCAGGCAAATGCTGACTGCGGTACCAGCTCGCCGTCTAGAGCCAATGAACGAGCCGCACATCTCCTCACTGAACTAGGGAGTCCAGTCGCCCAGACGTGGCGAGCGTTCTATATTCTGTACTTATTTTGTAAAGGCCGGCCATTTGAACATTTCATAATCATGTGAGATATCTAAACAAACCATTCTTCCGAATATCATCAAACTGGTATAGCAGTTAGCAGGGTCCAGCTTTGATGGTTTTTGTACATGTAAAACCCTTATCTTCAAAATGGCGGCTGTTTGAAAAACTTGGGCGATTGTTTATAGAAAAATTCTAACCAAATTTTATATTTTGATGGTCAATCGAGTAAACTTTGATTTTAGCTGAATGTATTTTATAACTCTAACATTTTGGAAGGTAGCGAGTCATGCATACATCAAGAGTTTATGGACAGTAGCTATTTGTTTACGTTAGTGGCAGAGAAATTGGGAAGGCGATAAGTCGAATATAACCCGTGCGTCAAACACCTCATCGCCTCTAGGCGCAGAGAACTAAACTAGCGTGCAGAGTTTACGTAGGAAGTGTTATTCAACGGGACTTCAAGCGATGACCCTATAGTTTTATGTGTGGAAGGTTCGTGGTAAAGTACAAGGCAGGTTTCTGTGATTTTGTTTTACGATTACGGTTGATATTTTCTCGGCTACAGCAACGTGAAAAAGTAATTTTTAGCACTTTTTAGGAGCTTGATAATCATTTTTTAATTATCGCACTGTATTTTTTAAATCATATGGACTTAATTTGAAGTGTGTTTTCTTTTCGTATATAAACGCATTCGAAACATTTGTAGTATCTATACATGAAACACGACTATACGTACCACGCTACAGCACGTCTCACGTGCCAGGTCCACTCACTCTTAAGATTTATGAGTTATATTTCGAGAACTACTGTGCTGATTGTAGCCCAATTTAATATTTTTATAGGACACCATTTTAACATACGTTGAAGTACTGGTAGGCCTTGCTATTGAAGGTTCACCATGCTAGAAGATAGCATGACATAAATGAATTATAATGCTGTGTTTTACTGCAAAACCTACATAACCAATTGAATCAGGAATTTGTAAAAGGTACCAAGTCCATTTTTTTGAGAAAATTCAGATTATACGAGTTAGACTCTCCAAAGCATTCCCTTTGCTGTCAGCAACAAAAGAAACCAAGTCCTACTCAAGAAATACGTTATACGGACTAGGAAATATGTGTGGAAGTTACAAAAGGTTCCAAGTCCTGGACTTGGTACCTTTCGTTAATGACAAACAATATGGACATTATAAGGGCACTGTGATTCTCTACTTTAAACAGTGTTATTACTGCCAGTTCGTTTACAAATCTGATGTGAAAGGTGTTGTTGAAGTACATGAAAAGTTTCATACTATTAATCTTCAGCTCCCAGGACAGTTGAGACACGTTGTAATGTTACAGAAATGGAACTGTACCAATTAAAAAATCAAAACGTGAAGACATTCTCGGTATGCTGCAGTTCATGACGACGCGGTCACATTCAACGACAATGTATGTTCAACATTGGCGGCCTGCCACAGACTAATATTTTGTTTGTAACTTACATTATTGTCTTTGAAGAACCTGTTTCCATGTTGTTCAATAGTTTTTTTTTTCGTTAGCATATACCAATGTTGCAGTAATCTACACCAAGGACATTACGCTTTCTCTGATAGTATAATACACACTACTACTTTATAGGTATAAATCACCAGGTGGTGGTGTGTTTTACAAAATATGTTTCCGTGAATCATATTATTAGTTTTTCGCTAGAATATACCAGCATTGCACTAATATATACTCAAGATATTATGTTTTACGTGCCATTGTTCGAATGAACGTTAGTTGATTGCAAAAAGCACCAAGTCCACTAACTTCATTAATTTCTAAAAAATAAAATGAAAAGTGTATTTACTTGAATTATGATTCATATTATTCCACACACACTATACTTAGAAGTTATCTATCCTTGATAACATATTTCATTCCCAGATCCACATAGATAAGTTTTTTGTTGTTTCCCAACAATTTGCTCGCTTGGACTTGGGACCTTTTGCAAATTCCTGATTCAATTGTAACTTTGTGCGCTAATTTACACTTAACATCGAGAAAGGTAGACTCAAAGTTTATGCTGCTGGTAACTTCTTGTTTCGTTTGAAATGTTACAAAAAATCTCTGAGAACCATTTCACAATGGTACTGATGAAGTTCTGTATAATCAGGATATCAAATACAAAATGTGTCTCTTATAAAGTTGGTCTCTTACCGTTGCACGGAACTCACTCGATGACTATTTTATCGTTGTGGAATAATGAGATGAGTGCCTGCCTGGTAACCTCAAGATTTTGGGTTCGAATCCCAGCTAATTCTAAACATTTTCAGGGTAATAAATATTATGTTAAGGTATTGTTACAAGTTTGAGACAAAACTTAAATGTGGGCAATTCCCATGAATTCTTTTGAGATAGAAATATATTAATTACAAATAAAATAATTAAATTAAGTTATTGATTTACTAGCTCACAAAGCTTACAAAAACACAAAAAGCAATCAACTATAACTTTCACAACACAATTAGTCATGCGCACAATTACTCCTGCTTCACATACACGTTAATTAACATTGACAATTAAAGCACAAATAAAGTCTACCATCAATTAATTAAACACTACAAATCACAACACAATTCAGTCATATATCCAAACAACAGTCTCTCAAATAGTGACAGTGTACAACCTTAATAGTCTGCCGTGGTGATGAATCGTCGTGTGCTGCGCAGCACCCCGAGTGCACCGCTGTCTTCACTCTTGAGGTCTTCGGTTCGACTCCCGTCGCGCACCTCCTCTTCGCCTGTCAGCCCGCCGCAGCAGTCCTCTTGGTTCGTCCAACACTGCTCCGAAGGTAGCCGCCTGCCGCCTCACAGTAGACTCTGACGTCACCAAGATGTCTTCACCAGTCTATCTCCACAACCATAGCACCTTCCTCTAGCACGACCAATAACGGACTCTCCCAAATGTGCCGATTCTGCGCCTTTATACTCTTCGAAACAGTCGGGGAATAACCGCATTACAGGGGTCTAAAAATAGACATTTCATCATGTTTCGGACGTGATTTGAGTCTCGTAGGCTGCTTCGCAGGGTAAAAGCACAGTTGGGACAGGTATCTATGACGTAGCTTCGGCGGGATTCCCACTATGAGACACTCGGGCTTTGAGTCAGGGGCCAGTCCACAAAGTGTAACGAAACAGCTGCCGACCACCGGCCTCCAGGTACATGGCACGCAACAGTATCGAAAAAACATATTATTAGTATTTCGTATTTTTGGAAAGTGGAGTGCCAGTAATTTACAACAGTTCAATTTTTGTTGGTAATTTTACGAAGGATTCCGTTACCAAGCAAAACTGAGTGTCCGTTATTTTACGAAGATTTCTGGATAATTACTTGTCAGTACTTTTCCGTAAATTCACGGACATTTTTTCTAACAGTGTTGGTACAATGATAGGAGCTGGGAGAGGAGTCGGCCATGGCCTTTGTTAAGAAACCATCCCAGCATTCACCTGGAGTGATTTCGATGAACCGTTATGCCAGAATCGGAAATTGAACTCACTGTATTGTACTTATTTGAGTATATTTAAGAACTTTATTGTGTATAGAAAATACATCAAGTAGTTGGACTGCTCTAAGTGGCTTGCAGAGAGGCCACTGCGATAGTTTGCTCGAAGCTACGTGTTCTGACGACAAACTGGTAGCTGCAATTACATTCATGTGGTAATTGTGACAATTTTGTACTTTGACGCACAGTTTCAAAACTTCCATTTGCTGTAAGTTTCACAATTGTTTCAATGTCACGAAAACATTTTGACAACTAGTTTCCGCTGTTTAGTTTTGCACATTACATAAAATTTTGTAAAATACGACCGGTTGCCGAAGTTGACTTAGTTTTCCATCGAGCGCGAAATTCTTCTGATGGTATGTGGCTGTTAGATTTTTCGACATAAGTTTACAAGCTTTTTATTGTAAATTGTGGGATGTGGACTCCTCTCACAGTTATTGTTTACTGTTTTCTTTTTGTCTTTGTCATCATCACTACTTTATTTATTACTTCTTTGAAAATTAACTTCACTTACTTACAGAAAGATAAATATTTACATTTTTAAATGGGTGTATTAGTAACAGAAATGTCATCAGGTTTGTTTATTTATTATGTTAAAATATTTGTATTTTTGTGTGAATTTAATTGTAACTGTTAATGTATAATTTTTATATTGGCCACAAGCATAGACAAATAATGTATTTTTCTCATGGAGGTAATTTATTGCAAATCTGATATGTTTATGTTTTTATTTCAAGTTCAGTCACTTATGTTACTTTGTTCTATGGAGGAATCAAAAGAGGGAAAATAAAATGAAAAGTTTTGTTAAAAATGGAACATGAGAGTTGGTACGATTAATTTCTTGTAAATCATGAAGATTTCATTGCTGATACTGAATAGGTGAGCTTTGAAAAGGTAAAATGAGGACAATGGTACCTAGTAGTTATAAGTGCATTTATTTAACTGGTGGATACTAAATTGCTAACTTATCCATGATGTGTGATCCACACATAATAATTACCCTTACCCTCATTCTGTGGTGTTAAACTAAAAATTACAAAATAACTCATTGCTCTCTAGCCGGACGAAATTAATTTGTAAACGCCACAAAATGTACGATTTTTACAGTGAAATCTTGTGATCGTGTTGAAATCCCGTTGCTAATTATCAATAATAATCCTTGTTCAACTCCTGGCAGTTAAACGTATCTTAGATAGCTATCTAAGCATCATGTCTCACGCTGACTTTACAGGCCAGTTTACACCAACGATAACATTGCTAATAACACGCGTATTCAACAACGTTATTAACAATGTTGTAAAATTGCTTAAAAATTGTTGACAACAACATGTTATCAACATAGTTGCCAACGTCCTGTTTTTAACTTTGTTAATATTTATAAAAAATGTTGATAACATTTGCTAACAACAAAAGTTATGTGTTTTAGAAACATGCTAATAACTTTGTCACCGACAATGTTGATAACATTAATTTTCCCGACCCATTATAGGGCGGTCTAGATCAAAGGATGTTGGTAACAAATGTTATTAACAATGTTATCAACAATGTTGTAGGCATTTTTGTCATTAACATTGTTATTAACTTACGTTCACCATTCTTAGAACTTTGTTAGTAACATTGGTGTTTTCAGCAATGTTAATAAAACATTTGCTGTCAACATTGCTGTAAAATAGTGTACCACACCTTAGGATTTGTTGAAACATTTTGTAACTAATATTAACAGTAAGAGTCCCGGACAGAGAGTAGGACTCGTCCATATTGATTGAGCAGATGATAAAGTTGATTCGGTAGACTTACAGAGGGCGAATGAACTTAGCTGAACAACCTGAGTGAATGATTCACTGGAACCGGGTTAATCGAGTGAGCCACGTATTGCTCATTTCCGATAGTAGGCGTCTGCTCTCAGTATCGTGTTCTCTTAACATAACCACAGACCGAATAAACTTATTATTGTTGTAGTTATATAATTAACCAAACTTGATGGATCAAACTTTGTGACTGTGAGTAGTGTCACTATGAAGCACATGAGCAGTTAACAAACAATGATACGTTGTCTTTGTTTACAGATCATTGGAGGAGTTAAGTACTCGAGGTTCGGTGAGTTATTGTTTTTGTTAATTAATTTACACGTGTTAATGTGTATATGATACTGAAGTTATGAATACACGTTAACAAGATTTTAAACATTTAGCAAGCTAAATTAAAATTGTATGTTCCATTCAACAAACTGGCAACTCATGTTCAATTTATCGATGATGCAGATGCAAAACCTCGTATGTCAATTTTTGGCAATATTTACATTTTTACACATTGTTCCTCGGCAATAACAAGAATGTCCAATAAATTAGTTTTTTTTTTCAAAGCACATTTTATTGTATTGACGCAAACTAAAGGGCTGTAAAATTACTTCCACGCCAGTAAGATTTCATCTCCAGTTTATCCGCCCATCTGAGCTCTCTCCAATTGTGACATACGAGGTTTCGCATCTTCACCATCGTTATGATGATCATAGCTTGACAGTGCGACTGAGTACTGTTAAATGTAGTATGAAAAAGCACACTGTTAATAATTTCGTCAAAATGGTTATTCGCCAACATATTCAAAACTTTAATTAAAATATACACATACAGGTCATTGTATAGTTGCTCATATAAATACTGTGTCGACTTTCGACTTCCAAAGAAAACCTTTGTGCTAACCGGAAGCTGCAAAAATCATACAAGCAGGCAGCAACTATAAAATAAGGCACAATAATTCATATCAGTAACATAACGCAGGTTTAACTATGAAACCGCAAACTACCAGAAAGCGAGGTACAGTTTCACTACAGTTATTTTTAAATTGTTAAAAAATTTATTTTATTTTAATACGCAATCTAAGTTGCATTCTTTTAGTCCTTTCGCAATAGTCCTCGCAAGTTTTTCGGGCAGTACTTTTCCAGAGACAAGAGCAACAAATGTACACCTAAGTGCCAGATATGTTTCCGACATTTAAAGGACATCATCTGCACATATTCCGAAGTCAAGGCCAGTGTGGTCCACATTAAATCTCAATCATATAACATCGCTGCTGAAAAATTATACATAGATAAAAACATGCCAACTATGTGTATAGGTGTCATATGTTGTATAAGTACACACTGAGTATTCTAACCTCACACAACTGTCTGGTAAATAGCGCTCTGTTCAAAAATGCAATGCCCAAATTGGTAGGGAAGTTGAAGGAGACAAATACAAATAAATTTCGCCAGATAACTATGTGTCGGAAACTAATAGTTTACAAGTAATGAGTATTCAGGTGTATCGTGTGTGATTCTGAAGACGACGATGGTAATTGTTTAGGATACTTTATTTATTGAGCAATGTCAGTGGGAGGACAAGGTTCCAGCATGGTGGGGTCACAGCGCACTTTGCAGAACCGGTTCATGCAGCACTTACCAATACCTCCGGTAATCAGTGGATCTTCCGTGGAGGACTTGTACACTGGCCCGCGCCATCGCCGGACCTCACGCCATTGGACTTCTTTCTCTGGGTCTACATGAATACTGAAGTGTATTCTAGCCAAGTCTACTCAGAGGAGGAATTAGTTGCAGGGATTCTTGCGGCGGCCACACACATTCAACACTCCACACACCATCTAGCGAACACGGGACTCCTTGCTACGTCGATACCAGCTCTGCGCTCAGGTTAATGCTGCTCATTCTGAACTTTCTTTGTAACATTGTTCAAAAATATGGTACTGTTAACTATTACCATTGGTATATTCTCAGTCATACTCGATACCCCTGAATACTCATTACTTGTAAACTATTTGTTTCCGACACGTGGTTATGTGGCGAAATATATTTGTATTTGTCTCCATCTTCCCTATTACTTTTGGCATTGCATTTTTGAACACCTGTATGTTGCAACCTCTCGCCTTCCAGCACAGCAGCCAGGGTTCAATGCCTGGTAGGGGTTGATCTTGATTGTTGTTATCAGACAAGGGTCGGCAAGTCTTCTGTTACTCATGTCCCTCTTGTCCTTCCATTCTGCCGCAGCTCCAGCATCATCAGTGTTACAATATTATAACAACTCATCAATACTCTCTGGGGTCGCTGTGATAGTGTCGCACAACCTCTTGGCCTAGCGGTTAGAGCTCAGCGTTCAGGGTTCGGTTCCTGGTTGCAGAGGACATGTACATTATCTGCCCGGGTTCAAGACTGAGCGTTTGAGTTTGTTTAGATTGTCCACTACACTACAAGTTGTCAAACTACATTTGTCACTAAAACTATAATTGTGTCTCATAAATTTACTTTGTCATAAGGAGGGAATGTCTGGCACAGGGGTGAGGAGGTGAAACCTCGCCTTGAGGTTTGAAATAAGGAGTGTGGTCAGACCACTTGCCTCTCACCAAGGCGATGCGGTGCTGATCCTCGGATTATCGCATCTGGAAATCGAGTCGTTGGTTGGCGGGTTTCCTCGGAGATCTCCCGTTTCTCCCGCCCTTCTCACTCCGGCACTTCTCCATCGTAGGGCTTCGTGTCATTCTCAGGACCATGCAGAGAGGCTAATGGGCCCTGTTGTATATCTGCAGTTCAGTGTGTGGTACACCTGTCCCTCGAGTACACTCCACATGCGAGATTGGTCCCAATATTCTCTCCCCCTACATGTCTTACGTTTTCAAGTTTCCTCTGCTACTGGGAGAAGGTAATGACACATCTTACCAGTGAATGAAATAGCATTTACAATATTAAATTAACTGAACAATATCTATTTATCTGTTTAATACGTAAACTCTGGATCGTGCTAACATCGTGATGAATTGTTGATTACCCATTTTGAATTTTTTTGTTAAAAACAAACATCTTGCTGTATTTTGTACTCTTTCGTTTATTGATTGTTTCATAACGTATTTGAGTCATAATGGCTTCACATTACATTAAATAACAGCTGTTACCTTGAGTGGAAATGTTTTCTAAACCAAAAGTTACCGCTTTTGCTAAGAGTGTAGCTGTATTTAATATATTTTATGCAGTCCTGAGTCATGTTTCAATATACACTGTGTCTATATTTAGCATTAAAATAAAATTATTAATAATGTATGCTACCTGTGTTTTATTTTACAGCGTCCCAGGCTAAGATTGCGAGATCAAACGACAGACCAGCTGTTTTTGTTCCTGTGCCAAACAAAGTTGTTCGCACATAAAATGTTCACTCCTGTGATGCAATGAATAACGATTTGTAAATTATAAACTAACCCAATGTAAAATGAAAATGTAATAAATGTTTTATTGTAGCGTACATTTCCACAACAACAAAATTTTTTATTTGTATTGTAGTTTTTCCAGTCCTTTGCTTACATTTCCACTAAGCAAAAAGCAGTACAAACATCTAAATGTTAATTTACTTTAAAAAAATAACCTAATTAAATTTCTTAGAAACTTTAAATAAGTTAAGGCTATGCTACTGTTGAAACTTCGTTTCCTACATAGGCGACATAATATAATAACAAACCTAGAGGGGAAAATCACTGACCTTATTTCTCAGACAGGTAACAGTGGCTACTGGGGAGATAAAGCACGCCATAGACACAATAATATTTATTTACGTGGCACTTAATGTAGGTACACTTATGCTGGTGAAGGTAAGACCCAGTCGAACTGCAACGTAAGTGAGGTTAGGAGCACACAGTGTACAAGTAGCAGAGCTGATCAAACTTGCACGAATCATAAAAAAATAAGATATTTTCACATAAAACAATGCGGATTCAAAAACATGCGCAGCTATATTCTATATCTGGAAGACATATTTTGGAACTAGCCTATATGCCAGACAGAAGGAGTAAATATGTGAGATTTTTTCTTTATGTGTGCCTGCCCTTCACCTTCATGCTGCAAAAATCAAAACCGAACAATATGGTAGAGTTCACCAGAGGTCAGGCTGACAACATGCGGTAATGTTAAGGGACAATTCTTACTGAACGTCTCACAAGGTTGTCCTAGTAACTACTGTATTAATATAGCAGCGATACACGTAGCCTTATAACATAACAGCTAATACAGATGTCCCCAAGTTTACCTCACACAGGCCTACAATTATTACAGTAATATTATGTATTATAATCATTTAAACTTTAACTTTATTCAACCTCACACTTTCTTCTTTACCCCTGCAGATTCAAATACTTTAAAGAAGTATTGTAACAAAACCTCGCATAATATAACCAATCCACAACATTCGCTTATCGCAGGTGTGTTCCAAAGTGTTAACATCCATACAGTTTTATACCCTGAGTAGGGTCGCACACAACGCCGAACAGACACAGCGTATTTCAGTCCTAGTTAAGCAGGTAACCCACTATGCCGTCACCGTCAGGCACCGTCCGGCACCGACCGTCACCGTCAGTCGCCGCCTTCACCGTCATTTTTCCGGCGATAACCCACTTGCCCGTCAGAAACCGGAGCTAACCAGAAGAAATGCATCAGTTGCGATGGAGAGTTCATCAGATGAGGAATTGCTAGTAATAGCCGCAGCATGTGCTGAAGAAGAAGAGATACAGAAACGGAGGAAGCATA